>SJJU01001619.1:0-56577 GCA_012932125.1 Conopomorpha cramerella | reverse complement strand
TATAATCGCGTATTAAACGAAAACGTTGGGTTAATGATTGGCTTTTAAAAAGGGACTTTTATACGCATATTAATTTATTGGCTGACATCTAGGTATTATTTTCCTAATTTGCTACAGTTAAATGCAATTATTATGTATTCTCATACTTAAAACACAAAGAGTAGCTGGCTCAAAAGTCACGTTGACGGATGACTGATGGAATTATGAAATTATTTAAATTTTCGTCACTCAACTTCATTAAAACATTATTCACTATATTAGACGATAGGAAATCCGTCAATCACAACCATGACTGTGGTAAAACTGAGATCAAAACGTATCGTCTAATGTGTGTCTAACATGTCTATTACTAAAATGTCATTGATATTATGATTAATTTGCATTTGTTTAGGTAAGGAGTCTAAGTTGTTCATGTTTGTTTGCGCGGCGTATTGTTGCAGAAAGAGTTCATGCAAGTTTAAGAAGTTACTTCGGGATAATTGATTATATTAATGCAACTACAATAATAATATATTTCTCATATGTTTTTTGTCATATAGGATACTATATTACTCACCTATGTATATGTAAAGTTCTTATTGGGTATTTAATAGGTCACGATAATTAGTGGTGTTGTTAAAATAATATGTAATAGGTAAGAAACCCAGCCATAATTTCTTTATGATTACATGATACATATTCACATAAACATCCACACACAAACAAAATATACCAAAACATGCATACATACATGTACATACAACTATTAAATTTAAAAAAAACTGTACATACACACACAAATATATTATGTTATGTAAAGATGTCTCCTATATTATGACAGATTTAATTATAATATGAATTTATTATCTTACTTACTTTCCCTATTACTTGGTATCCTTGCTACCTATTCTGCTGGTAAATGTGAAACCTCTCACACATGTATTAGGGTCTGTAGAGTGGTACATTATAAATTGCCACTTGCCTTGGAAAAAGTGCGGGGAAAACGACCTCGCAGTAATCTCCTCTTCCCACCGTGTACTCCCTACTTAGCTCCTTGCGATTTCTATTTATTCCTGAACTATAACTTCGAGGTAAACGTTTTATGGATTCCGAGGAAGCTGTAGATACGTTTCAAATGGCCATCGAAGAAACCCCTAAGGACGAGTGGGCAAAGTGCTCGTCCGAGTGGTTCCATCGGATGCAGCGACGCATTATCGTGAATGGACACTATTTTGAAAAGATACAATATCTAAAACTTAAAGATTTTGATTTTCTAAGCACTTGCAGGTCAGCATTTGGGAAGTTACGTCGAGTCTTAACATCAGCGATCCCACCAAAGTCATCGACATAGCTCATCGTTTTAGCAAGCTGAAGTGGCAGTGGGCCGGCCATATTAGCCGTAGAACCGATGACCGTTGGGGCAAACTAAGTTAAATGTATATTGCTATGCCCCTGCGGGGCAATGTTTGATACTCATATAACGCTGACCACCATTGTAACCTACAACATGAATGCAATACAATAAATAAATAAAATAAAATAAAATACGTGTCTCGAGTGGAGACCGCGTCTCGGCAAACGAGTGTAGGACGCCCTCAGGCAAGGTGGACTGATGATATACGCAAAATGGCTGGCAGAAGCTGGATGCGAGAAGCCGAAAACAGATCACAGTGGCGTGCAATTGGAGAGGCCTATGTCCAGCAGTGGACGTGTATGGGCTGATGATGATGAAGCACTTGCAGTGACCCTCGTATCATGCAAATAAGTATTTTTCTTGATCGTGCGACATTTTAGCAATATGACCTTGCAAATGAGAATAATGATGATGTCGTTATTTATTATTCAAAAGTGTGTGTTCTTTACTCTTTTTCGTTTTCCCTACAGATTTTTAACGTATTACCTTGAATGAAAAGGAAGTTGCACTAATAATAACACTAACCCATATCATTAATCTAAATATAATAAAAGGAAAAGCTGACTGAATGACTGACTGACATATCAACGCACAGCCCAAACGGCTAAACGTAGGGACTTGAAATTTGGAAAGGGCGTAGCTTAGGTACCATAGGGGTGCACTAAGGAAGGAATTCCCGAAATTACCACGGGAACGGGAATTAACGGGATTAAACGTTTGTATGAAAAATCTAAACCGCTCAAGGTAGACGCTTGAAATTTGGCATGCAGGTACCTTAGTACATTTAAAGCTTAGGTGCAACAGGCTATTGGAAAATTCCCATGGGAACGGGAGTTATCGGGAAAAAACTTGTGTGTGATAAACCGCTCAAGTTAGATGCTTGAAATATAGGATGCAGGTACTAAACTACGCGAATGAAATCGCGGGGCGTCCACTAGTTAAATATAAAGGGTTTAAGGTTTAATTATCTTTATTACTACTGAGACACAAAGTCACTTACCTACGTGATAATATAATATAACGGTTTCTTTGCGGCTTCGGAAATATTAAAGCCATTTCATACTTGAACTCCAAACCTTTTTATCACTATGAAGAAGCGTTTGACCACAATCCTGCCTGATGTTAAGAAGTGATGTGGTCTACGATGGAGCACACTTGTTCATTAGGTACCTATTCACCCTCGACTTCAGACTGTACTGAGCAGGAAACACAGACTCCGGCAAGTCATTTCACATCCTGGCGGTTCGCACTATGAAAGTAGACGCAAACCGTTTGATTCGACTGAAACTGGTTACATATGTTCTTACGCTTTAGTTTAGCTTTTAATTAATTTTATTTATTAATCAATATCACCTATATCTAGCAAAAGAAAGTGACACTCGAAAAAATATGTTCGATTGATTTTATGTCTTCGACAGACGATTTTCAGCCCACTGTGTGACGGGACGTTATTTTACACATTTTTGAGACAACCAACGTTATGAGCTATCAAAATTGCATGCAAGCACCAATCCCTAATCAATCTATCGATAAAGAAGCAATCAAGTATCAAGATCCTTTTTCCGAATGAATAAAATTTTGTTCATTGACCAGGTAGCCTTTTTTTTTCCATTTCCCGCCACTTTTACATACATGCCACAACTCGCTTACCAGACTATATAACAATCCGTCGGACAACGCTAAATATTATCTATTAGAAAATAAAATGACCCGGCAAAAGTTGTCATGTTAACATACATCCCTGATATTAATATGCATGTGTTACGAACTGGCCATATAGAAAAAGGATCTGCAGCGCTTTTTTCTTCTTTTTTATTTTTACATTTGACAGATGTTTGTTCTATTTTTGTTCTTGTTTTTTTTTCTCACCTTTTGTAAATACATCTAAAATTGACCGATTTGTTTCTATTTTATTATCCGGAAATATCATGAGAGTTACGTGCAATCCACAAAGGTGACGTAGTTAAAATGCGCCGCAACATAAATTTGGTCCTTCGAAGCCATATATTTTGGTAATTCGGCATTCACAAGCTTGATGACACGATCATATTAAAGAAGGTTCTAGAGAAGGATACGACTTGGATACCAGACACGTCGATACGAGGCCACGCGCACACAGTCTCCCTCCCTGCGATGCCAGGACCGTCCCGCGTCCCATCTCAAGCCAGCAAGTATCGGGAGCTCACAGAAAACACACACACGTACAGAAGTCGGACGCGGATATAGAGTGAGAGGATTGTGGACATCTGTGCCGTCTTCCGCTGTCATTACTGTGAGTACCTGATTATCTGTCATCTCACAAGCCACAAATAATCATGCCTATGCTAGGCGTAGACGATCCTAAGAGGCCCGCGCGGGCGAGGTCTCCCGCGCCGGCTCCGGCTCATTCCTCTCCACGGGATAAGCCATGTATCGATGACACTGCGTCCTTGATTACGACCTTACTAAGTAGGGAGGTATCATAAAAGGCAGGTTAACTATTTTTTTTAATCATTTTGAGCAAATTACGTGATTACCGATCAAACACGCGTTGCTATAAGGGTGTCACTAACCTTTTTACCGAATTTGATCGCTTTCAATCGCAGCTAGAAACAGTGTTACCGAATCTGAGCTAGACGGCCAGCTTACCGAGCGCGAGCAGTTTGAAAACACGTACTATGACGTACTCGCGCAAGCAGAGCTCATGGTAAGCATTAAAAACACAAGCGTCACTGATAGTTCTGGCGCTAGGTTTAAGTCCGTACAGTTGCCTGTTATTTCCATGCCTACGTTTGACGGTTCATTTGAACATTAGCTAGAATTTCGTGACACGTTCCATTCTCTAGTGCACCACTCCACCGAAATCTCGGACATACAAAAGTTCGCTTATTTAAAGTCCTCACAGAAGGGAAGTGCTCAGTTAGTGATTGAGTCGTTGGCATTTTCCGCCAACCATGTGAGTTGCTATTGAACAGATTAAACAACAGTAGGTTACTAGTAAACAATCACGTAAAACTGCTATTTACATTGCAGCCCCGCACTAGGGACTCCCCTGCCATGATTCGTACGCTGACGGACACAATTTCACAGTTGACAATAAATTAAGCATTTCTCTAAACATTTTTATCTCGCGAGTACCGATAATCCTAAAACATTATGGTTACGTTGGTTTAATTATTCCGATGAATTTTACTACACTACTTTCCGTTTGATTACCAAACGGATGATCCTGTGAAACAATCCAATGTTTGATCCGTTAGGTTATCTATGTCCAGTAGTAGTCATGGTAAATCATTAATCAGTTGTTGTTACCAAAAGGTAGTTTGGGGTGATACCTTTTTCAATGAGGTCATACAAACCTGGGAAAGATTTTAATTTTTTTAACAGTATTCGAGTCATTTAGAGAGTGGCACAACCGCGATCCGTGGAGCTACACACAACATAACACACACAAACACCTCGGAACAAACGTTACCAGAACTTCAACCTAACTTACCCAGTAGTATTGCTAGTTCCGCAAATGTCCCGACTTCAAAATCTAATTTATATTTACGAGTATTTCCATTCAATCGATATTCCAATTACAATCGCTTTCAACGCGCGTATGTTTTAAGGTTGTATAAATAAAATTACTAGCTGACCCGGTGAACTTCGTTCCGCCAAGTTATTTTTTTTCATTCATAGATTTGATTGATCTGAAACACGTTTTATTAAAAGCGTGCTTAAGTTATGTATCCCGAAAGTTGTAAAGGTATGATGGTACAATTACTATTTGCGCCCTTAATCTTTGGACCCCCGGACCCTTTGTTGGCTAGAGAGATCAAGGGGAGAATAAGTTATAAAAAATTTGGTCATAGTTGTAGGTACAATTGTCTCTCCCGCCCGGGACATAAAAGATACAATGACAAAATGTAATAATGGTTCAAAGAAGCAAACGACAAAATGTACAACTGTCAAAACTTTCAGGTGAGACAGTCGTCAAAATAAGTATGTGTTTAAAGAATACCTTGCCAAAACATGATAACGCCCAAATACTATAGCGTCAAAATGTGCAATGAGCAAAATGCAATGTCGCGGGTTCATAGAATAACGACCTCTGCCTACCCCACCCAGGGATTACGGGCGTGAGTGCTTATGCCTATTATGCCTATGTTTTGTTTATATTAGGTATTAAATAAAAAGTTATTCATAATTGATACCCGTGTTTTTCTCAAAAACTTAAATAGAAAAGTCTACTTATATTATAGGACGGACTCGTATAGATACTAAGCTATATGTTTAGATACATTCGGAAGGTAAATAGGTACTGAAAAGAGGTAACGGGAATGTCTGTCGGTCAATATATGTACCTACTTATAGGTTTGTGTTTATTAACTTTAACCAGCATTGATATTTATCAGCTACGGGCTAGGTTCCACTGCCACCTTACGCAGTCCAACTACCATCCCTTGAGAAATAACTCATGTTCTTCGACCAGTGTGGGAGCCGCAAAATCGCTGCTAACCAAAAAAGGAATCGCCCTACTAATTACCTAACCTTTACCTACTTTTCAAGGTGCAAAAATGTGCAAGGGACATGCAGTCCATTATACATTATAGGGTTATGATTATTCTATCTTTTGCACTTTATGTTGAATGCACATTCTGTCGTTTAAGTATTTCGTCGTTGATACTTTCATGCCACTTGCTCATTTTGACGTTAACAGTTGCACATTTTGTCGTTTGCTTCTTTGAACCATTATTACATTTTGTCATTGTATCTTTTATGTCCCGGCGGGAATTGTCTCATACCTACGGAGCACTTATTGCAGAACACTTCGATACATACATAGACAGATACATACTATATTCAGTGATTTATTTTGTTCTGCAAAAACGTGCAGATTGTTTGGATGTGACTATGAAACACGTAATCACGTGAAAAACATGGCTTACCCAAGTGTACTTCAGCTACTTTTAACGTTTGACCCTGAGATTTATTAGTTGTCATTGAGACTTTCGCCATTTTGCGCATATCATCTTTCACCTTGACTGTAGGCGTCCTAGTTTCTGTTTTCCAAGACACGATCTCCACTCGTTTTCTGCAACGATCGTCAGTTCTACGGCTAATATGCTTCCATTCCGGACAAGATAATGGATAAAAACTAAGTAATATGTTATACAGATAAGGAGATAAATCAAAATATTGCCTCTGACCATTTGCACCCTCAGTATAATAAAGACGTAATTAAAAAATCCGGTAAATTGAGTTACAACCGAAACCTTACTAAATAAGCTCGCTCTATCCGATGAAATGTAAAACAAAGGCATTTTTATGATATAATAAAGAATTCGAATTCGTGTTGCCTTTTTTTAATTAACATTGAATTAAAAAAAAATACATCAGAATTAAACCATTTTTTCTTCTTAGTATCATCTCAGACCTCCTTAACTTTAGTTTTAAAATATAAAACAGTAATATTCTCAGGAATTTCAGTGAGAAATAAACAGTCAAAGTGAAAAGTTATAAATCGCGCAACGTTTTTTGCAATTTCCCAAAACTACGGTTTTTTTAATTGCGCCTTTACTTTACTGAGGGTGCGAATATTTACACAGCGAAAAAGCTACAATTATTGGATTCCGTCTTGTATTTGATTTAAGCAATCTAGTGTCTAATGGAAGAGATTTGTGTTGTTTTAATACGGTACGTACAGCTTTCTAACAGAAATCACATCACCGAATGAATATAGTCTCTCTGTGGGAAACTTTCGGGGTTTAAAGCAAAGAGCATTGCTAAAAATAATGTGTACTTTCTAACGTTCCAATTTAAAAAATCTCATCTTTGTGGTTCCTCCCCAGACAGGTATACGGTAGCTTAGTATGGACTCTGCAAGTGTTTTATAAATCTGAATTAGTAATTTTAATACCAACATTGAGATTTCTGATTCGAGTCATAACTAGTTCTACATGGGGATGCCAATTTAGTTTTTGGTCAACTATAACCCCCTAGGTATTTGGTTGAGGTAACATTAAATATAGATGCACAATCACAAGAATCTCTGTCTTTACATTTATGTATTTTAAGGTAAAAGTTTTTGTCTGGCTGAGTGTTTTCGTGAAGCAGATAAAATTGGATTTTTTGGAATTAGGCAGCATTTCATCACAGTGCATTATTTTATAGCCAGTACTCCACTCGCCTAAGACCCTTTTCTGCAACCAAACGAACTTTGTTCCATGACCTACAAATGAAAACTGGTTCACTCAAAGCTCTCCAACAGGAACTTTATTTGCAAGGATTATGACATTATAGTCAGGGGTATCTACTGGTGCACTCTCAATGATCTCACTCGCAGTTTTAAGTACATATAGATTATATGCAGTTATGACAGTGTAACAGTGTATGATGCTTGTGTATCTAGATCTGCACTAAAATAAATTACCAGTTTGTGACCATCGGGTCGAAGTGGCAGCAAGCTCCACGCTAAGTGGAAAGTGTACACTTGTAGCCATAAAACCTTCCTCAATGAATTGCTTCCTCTTGAAAGAGCTCATTTGAAAAGCATTATTATAACGACCTATATGGCGCATGAATAGTCTAGATTTCGGAAGGTCGCCGGTAAGCCGTCGTCTTTGTATGCAATAGAAGGATTGTAATTTATGGCAGAATTTTCTTTATCTACCCATGAATTAGTTACTCCCTCAGATATGTCGATTCCACCATGATTTTTTTGTATTTGTATAAGTTTGTTTGGATCGGTGTTACATGTACTTGTACGGCGGGTTATCTGTTTCTTTGCACTTGGTGTTACTCCTTATTCTTAGGCGAGCCTCAAGCTGTACAGGCAATTCTCCGGTCCAATCAGCTCATACCTTTCCCTATCCTGGCTGCGGCTAGACTCACGCTCTACTGACGTTTCTTTTTCTCTCTCCACCCAATATTTATCCCGAAGCCGGCGGAGGTGAACCTCACGTTCTATTGACAATTCTTCAGTTCTTGCTGAACGTGATCCAGTGGTTTGGCTCGCTCCCAAGCAGGTATTCAGCTAATAGGCACTATAATATCATGTCAGTACGCGTTTCCTTAAAAATATTCTTTCAATTCACTCAGATGTGAAACGAAAAAATAATTAACTTTATGTAGCTTATAAGCATATATTAATTTATCCTATCTAATCTAATGTATCTACCTACCTACCTTAGTATTAGATTTTTATAGAAATATTTTTTTAATAATAATTGTCGCCAAAAACATTGTGTGTTACGTCTCTATGTAAATAAATACCGTCATGAAATATCCAAAATATTAAGTACGGATTGCACGTTCTGCATAGATGCATGCTATAAATCATATAGGTAGGTAGTAGAAATACCCCTTTCGCTTCATCTACATTCATACATCTTTTCATACATGACCTCCGGTTTCGAGTACTTTTCACGCCACCTTCGGCCAGGACATCACCAATCTGGTCTGTATATTTCCTTCTGGGGCGACCTCTACTCACCCGGCCCATTACATCACCCATATAAATCTCTTTCGTCAATCGACTTTCATCCATTCTGTCCATATGCCCAAACCACCGAAGCATGCCCTTATCAATCTTAGTCACTACGTCAACCAACTATAACCTGACACTTTCATAAAATCAGACAATATTTATCACGTATGGTATCTTGATACGACTTCGCAGATATTTTAAATATAATGTACACACATCAAAAGTGCATTTTAGAAGATTGTAATCAAGAATATATTTTACAAAAACTGAATTCATTCATAATTTATTTAAAACTAACGGACTCGACAGACGTTGTCCTGTCTTAACTATTAATATGAATATCTAGGGTGGCCTGTGCCCAACAGTGGATGTAATTTTTTCTTTCATAAGAACCTTCTGCTGTCATTAATAAGCACAACAAAGAAAGAATTAGCGAAATCGATCCACCCGTTCCGGAGTTACGCCGTGACAACGAAAAGTGACTTTGATTTTTATATAATAGATGTGGTGATAAGTCATTGATACAGTCATGGGGAATTAATCAATCTAGAAGATTAGATTTAGAGATTTTGATAAATAAGATTATTTTTAGAGCTAAAAATGTTCTTGATCCTTAGACACTTTTGATGTGTGTGGTTTCTAATTTGATATTCCTGTTTATTTTTTTGTTTGAATGGCATTCAGATTCAGGCCTTTGTTACACACGAATCTACATTGTTTGTTATTAAACATGTATTTCCTCAAAAACGAACATTTAGAAATGCACATTCGCCAATGGCGACAAAGGCGCCGCGCGCCTCTAGGCTCGACCAACAAGAAACTTATCTGTGTAATGCCAAACAAGGATGTTTTCCTTGATGTTTCGGCAGTTATAATAGGGGTAAAAAAATATTTGGTTAGGTTACACAAGCGGGTCCAGTCGCCAGGTGACAAATAAAACAAAATAATATGTCTGGCAACTGACCCCGCGGATCCAGTTTATTGTGGTGCCAGTCGCCAGAAGATTCAAATGTAAAATAGAGAATGTAGGATGTGCGTACGAAAGTTTTTGGTTAGATAAAACTCACAGCTAAATATAGATGTTTTAACAACTACGTACCATACGGGCGACAATACAGGGAAATGAAAAAAAAAACGTCGTCCAGGTACTTTATTTAAAATAAAATAGGTTTAGATTTATATTACACAATATCGTCAGGTAAATTTGTTAAGAATATTGCTTTCCTAAGAAATGAAACTATTATCAAATAGAATAACTGTTTTGTTTTTTCATAGCGTGACTAGAGGATTCCTCTTGAACTCTATCGATATCCGATTAACAAACAATCTAGACAACACTATTTTTTTTTTTTTTTAAATCACACACACATGCGCGTTCAATTTTTGGTCCCGTTTTCAAGTAATAACAGTTCTTCTTGCGGTGAACAGATATCGATGAAACATAGCTAAGAACAGGCTCAATCAAATCAGCTTTCAAACAAACAAAAAACGCATTAAAATCGGATCATCTGTTTGGAAGCTACGTTGCTCAGACAGATGCATACACACACAGACACGTCAAACTTATAACACCAGTCGTTTTTCCAAATGTGCACGTCACTAATCGTAGCATGTTGTTTATTCTGTACATTCAGGTATCCTCGGACACCGACGCTATTTTAGTAGGCGGTGTGAGGATACCTGTCGATATCACTCTCAAATACTTGAGTAGGGTACTCGACGCGGGAGTTTTACACCCACTAATAGCGTCTAGGAGCGAGGTTGCAGATGGCGCTTCCGCTCCCAATATGCTGCTACCAGACCTTGAAGGCTCACTGTTGACAGTTGTATGAAGGCATATATGGGCTTTGCCCAATCGTTATTAACATAATATTGCCTATCAGTTTGGGGAAGCGCATCCAAAATAAAGTTCCCCTCCTTAAAGTAATACACTTCTTACCTTACAGTTATCCCACTAGTGGCCTAAACATTCATGCTGACGTGCTTTCTGTTAGAAACTATATATCTTAAAAATAATGAATGAATGAATGAATTATGTTATATGAAAAAAAATAGTCTTGTAAATGCCGAATTTTCAAACTCCAAAAATTTCTTATCTAGATGTCGCTGGTTGGTGCCCAGGGGGACTTCTGTCAAATAAGAATAAGTTTAGAGCCTTAACATTTTTGCTGAAGTAATACCAAATAATAATAAGTACCAATCAAATTAATTAAAAATTATAAATATTAGCATTGATAAAATAATATTTTAATATTTATGAACTGTCACCTACACTCACCTGTATCTAAATCTACAATGTTAATCAATATCTACTATTTATTCAGTATTGGGGGGACAGAAGAGACTATTTCCTCAAACTATTTTACTGTCCGCCAATGTGTTAATCCATAATTGAAGGACTGATTTGCATTCATAGTATGACACATACGTCATACACAGATCAAATCAGTATATATCATAATATATGCCAAGTAGATTGTTAACTTTGTTATAATCAAGACTTGCTAAGCTAATTATAATACTGTCTTGCAGTAGAGGCTGATTCTACAACGTTGTAAGGCATGACTATGTTTTACTCTCTTATTAGCTTTTAGATTTCGGTCCTAGACAGCTGTTTTATGCTTTTTTAGTATTAAGTTTAATACACCCCCACAATATGGGTATCAAATGAAAGGGCTTGCTAAATATAATTTGGAAAATAAATTGACCTTTTTCTAAATCAAACATAGCGGCACTTACAAGATGGCGGATTAATTATTTTAAATGCACCAGTACAATATGGGTATGAACCCCTTGCTAAGTTTAACTCAAAAATAAAGCGAAGTCTCTCTAAAACCAATATAGCGGACTAGCGAATGGCTCGTCTGATTAGCGAGCTGAAGTGACAGTTGGTCGGCCATATTAGCCATAGAATCGATGACCATTGCTTTAAACGAATTCTCGAGAAAACCACGTCTCAGGAAAGGTGAACTGATGATTTGCGAAGATTACTGGCAGAAGTTGCAAACGACAAGCCGATCGCAGTGGATCGTTGAGATAAACAGACTGAAGAACGTGTCCAGCGAGAACTAAAAAGTTAAAATAAATTTAAACTAAAAAACCTTTTTAAAAATAAGCTTTTATTTCATGCGCTAAAAAGAATGAACTAAACTTTAATTTTAAAACTTATAGCATCTTATCTCATCATATCATACTTATAACATCATTACACCATTTATACGTTACAAAAGCTTGTCGCGAGATTTAAGTAGGCACTTGTATATACTTAGTTAGAAAATGTTGTTGTTTAATGTTTACCGACTAAACATCTAAACGTACAGGTAGTACAAAGTACAAAAATCGATGTGTCTGTATAATGCGCTTATGGAACTCTCTTGCCACTGATGTCAGAAAAGCCCCCTCCCGTCCTTCTTTTAAAAATCTCCTCAAGAGGCACTATCTCCAATCCTACAAATAACTACTTGTGTGTTCATATATAGTTTGTATGATTAATATATTATATATGTATTTATTATTTATATCTGTGTTTGTAGTTTGTATCTATGTATGACTATTAGGATGTATTTAAGTTATTAAAATGTATGTATTTAAAGTTTCTGTGAACGTTTGTACTCACTGTAAAATTTTCTTCTTTTTCTTTGTATTGTAATTTGATTTACTGGTGTATGTTTATAATACTGACCCGCACTTATGTTCTCCCATGTTGTGAGGTTGACTGGTAGATAATACTTTGGTATTAAGTCCACCCTTTGTACTTTTAGTGCAATAAAGTATTAAATAAAAAAAAATATAAATATATTATGTATTGATGAATGTGTAAAACGCAAGAGTGGTGTGTCAGGATTGTAGCAGATGGAGGTCGATTGTTTTTGCCTTCCCCTCTCGTGGCGTAAACCTATGTAGGTACTAGATACATGTATGCAAATAATTATAAAAAAAAATTAACCGACTTAAAAAAAAACACAATCGACAAAAACTTTAACCAGATAAAAGCAGTACCTACATAACTAAAAAGCGATAAATAAACTAATGTATTCATTTAATGCATATTATTATATCTACAAATTGTTTTGTTAAAATGCATTGTTTTCACATACTTTAATTTATCATAGAAGTTATTAGAAGTCACCACCCTTGTTTTCAATACAATATTCAACACGTTTAGGTAACGATCTTACTATTGCGTTTCGTATTTTCATGTGGTGATTTTGCGTTAAAATTTACTCTATGGCAACTTTTACGTCTTCAACGGTGTCATAGCTAATGCCAAATGATATGATGTATGTAACAAGTAGAGATGTACAAAACTACGTACAGCCATAGAGACAATTTTACATGTTTGAACTTGTTGAATATTGTATCACTTCGAACACCTACTATCATAATTTAAAGTATGTCAAAACAATGCATTTTAATAGTTTTCAACATCATGTTTCCTAAAGATATTTACAGCTTAAGACCTACACAATTGATATTTAAAAAGAAAAAGTGAAAAGTGCAAGTTTATTTTTTCAAAGCAACCGGGTTCGATTCCCTAGCATGAATACAGTTATTTTTTCAAATAAAGTATGAACAGTTTGTCTTTTTGTCAAAATCGGTGGCATGGTTCCTAAGAACAAATCATCTTATGTCTAGTTTCAGACTTTCCCATACTGACCGATTTGAATGAGCCACCCTGTATAGTCACTAATTACAACGTCCGTTTGTCGAATTGTTCATATTTTTAGGAGGCTATAATTGTTATTAATAGGTACTTAGTTGAAAGAGTTTGATAATACTCATTAGGTATTTATATTTTTTTATTATCATGGGTAGACCCGCTAAGGCTGCAGCCCGAATGCGGGTAAATCGGAGCCTGGAAAGTATTGCAGAAACGAGAAGTCCCGGCGAGACTTCTCGCCGTGAGTCTGGATGATATATTACAAGTATCACGTTACTAAGATACATAACCGATAAACAACTTATTACGTATATTTATAAGACTCTAGTAAAATAAATTGTTTTATACTGTTTACCTGTCTGGGGTGGATTAGCACCAACTCATTTTATTTCGATTGAACGATCCCAAAGAGCCATATTAAAAACTAGTACCTGGACGACCGAGCTTCGCTCGATTATTATAAAATCGATTATTTTCCTTCGATTTTTTCATAACCCCATCTCTAGTTACTTCAAAACCAAAACGTCCCCCGCGCCATCCTACGTATAGCATAGTATTACTACTCGGCAATAGATGTCAGTAAGAGTGGTATTAACAATTTGAGCAATTTTTCATGCCCGAAAACACGGTTGGAAAGATGTTTTCCAAAAATTAAACCTACCTAGATCGATTTATCGCCCCCAAATCCCTCTACATACCAAATTTCATGAAAATCGGTGCAGCCGTTTCCGAGATTCCAATTATATATATATATACAAGAATTGCTCGTTTAAAGATAAAGATGTTATTTAAGAAAAGATCATGGTGTTTTGTCAGTAAGAAAATTATACAATCCTTCGATGCATTTTAAAAACACATAAAAACTTAACAATTGACCCAAATACTCTAAACAAGCGCGTAAACTATAAAGTTATGAAAATAGACTTTCACCGTACACATTTTTTAAGCAAGCAATACAAAATTCAATCAGCACACTTATATAATACAGTAAACAAATTACTAAACATACACTGTATGTCGTACAATGAATGCAAATGTGCAGTAATAGAATGGCTAATGATGTTAGACTACAATGAAATTGAAAAACTAATAAAATAAAATATATATCTGGTAATAACCTATATAATATATATATATATATAATTTAATATAAATAGTTCAATATAAATAATTTGATATATTAAACATTAAATATAATAAGTAAAGTAGTAAATGCCCACTTAGTTAATAAGTTGCATGTGTGTCTTTATTACTCTGATCCAAGTAATGATCGGTCGTGAGAGGGGCCCTCTCCCAACACAGGTTTTTGTAAACTTAAAGGGGGAGTGTCGTGAAAATAATTGTGAATTGAGTGAATAAAGAATTTACAATTTTTTTTAAGTATCACGTTAGCCCTACATACATTCGATCGGCCAATTGCAGTACAGCCTTCCAGCTCCTAACCGTTAAGGAGTACTGTAGCTTCATCATCAGCACAGCATCATCAGATGTTGACACCCTGAAGCATATACCTAAGTAAGGCATGATTACGTAACAAAAACACCATACGAGCATACAATTTTTGGTGGTTGCCCTCGATTTCAGTACTGCCTTCCAACTCCTAACCGTTAAGGAGTACTGTAGCTTCATCATCAGCACAGCAGCATCAGCTGATGTTGACACCCTGAAGCATATAACTGAGTAAGACATGATTACGTAACAAAATAAAAATCACCATACTAGCATACAATTTTCGGTGGTTGCCCTCGATTTCTCCTGGATCACATCATCAGATTCTGACCTGGTGAAAATGGGACCACCTCAGAAGTGAACTCTAACCAACAAAAAAAATATTGAAATCCGTCTATAATTGACGAAAATATCGCTGAACATACATAAAAAAAATATATACATACTGACGAATTGAGAACCTCCTCCTTTTTATTTGAAGTCGGTTAAAAAGTAAGAACGTTTTATTTGTACATAGTCAAATCTCGCGACTAGCTTTTATAACGTATAAATAGTGTAAGGACGTTATAAGTTGATGGTAAAAGTTTTAAAGATAAAGACTTATTTTATTATTTTTAGCGCTTGTAAATAAAACCTTATTTTTAGAAGGTTTTTTACTTTTATGCAATAAATTGATTGATAGACGGGCAATTGATGCAATAATAAAACCATCGGTCGGTTTTGATCGTTTACTACAGCCACCACCATCAGCACCATCGATTAACTTCTACTATCTATCTACTTAATTGTATGGTTAATTTCATTTAATCCTTAATTTCCAGATTCGGTACCAGTTTTTTAAAAGTTGTCATTTTGAAAAGTGGTTTACTTATTTAGAGAATTCGCTTTTTGAGCATTCGTCGTAGTGGGAGGTGTCCGTTCCTTTTAAGTAGAGGTCTTTTCGTCGACGTTTAAATCGTCATTATGTTATAATTGACGTGAACACTAAGCGGTGATGTGCTCACTCCCTGTCACGTTGGGTTAAATACGCGCGCGTAAACTGTGCGCATTTGCTGAACACGGTTATTTGTGCGTCTCGCTATGCATCGTTTGCATTCTAACCGTATCTATCCACTGGTCAAACATGCACAAGAAATTGCACAGGATATCTATCAAACATGTTTTCTTGTGCATATTTGCTCAGTAGAAACGTCATTCGCTTTGGGATTAAAAGGTGTGAAGGGTATTTTTTTTTTTTATTTATTTTTAGAAACGTCATAATAAAGAAGATTATCTTTTGTTTCCTCAGGGGTGGCTGTATCTCTGGACGTGTGGACACTAGTCGCCATCTCGGTGGAGCGGTACTTCGCCGTTTGCCATCCGCTGCAGTCCCGGATATGGCAAACAAGAAGCCATGCGTACAAGATAATCATATGCCTGTGGTTCTTCTGTCTGATCCTGAACTTGCCCATAATGTTCGTAACCTCGCTTCTGCAAACATCGGAGGGCGGTAAGGTTTCTTTTATCAAATAACAACTCTATTATTATGAAGCTTTAGTAAGACAGGAAGTTATTACTGATTTACCATTTACTTGGTCGTAGTTGATAAATATTATAAGTTTTTAGACAAAAAATCCGTATACCTGGTAGTTCCGTAGACCTGGTGCTTTCGCTTGCGTACCTATCAGCCTACATACCTAAACACAGTTTGCACATGCGCCATCACGTATTACAATGGGTTACTTTTGCATAAATTGTGCCGACGATACTGAGAAGACTGGTTCCTAATGTTTGCACCCATGTTGTGACACCTAATTTTTATGCAACGGACCTATTACGGCTTTATACCAATAACTTGTTGCTCGGTTTCGCTCATTGATGCAAGAACATTTTTGACCATAATCCTCGAGATCGATAATCCTCTAGCCGAGTGCAGTTTTTCCGATTGAATCGAAATTTTCCACGCACGTGCAACTACATTTTTTGAGGGCTGAATAGCTGCTTGAATAGTTTTTCAGTATCGCTGCTAGATTTCATTCTGTTCTTAAAGTCAGATAGCTGCACTATTAAAAGCACTAGGTTTTATGTAGTAATTTGTGCCTTTTTCTACAGTTTTATTTAGCTTCACCGAGGCGTTTTTTTTGTTTGGGTCAAAGGATCTCTCTGCCTCAAGCATGTATAAGAAACCGACTATTACCAATCATATTTATAAAATGAGACAATATTTATCACGTATCGTAGCATATTTTGGTAGAACTTCAGTGACTTTTTATTAAAGAAAATTAATAGTTTCTTTTCTGATTTGACATTTTTGTTTACAAAGTGTTTTGTGATCTCAACAACAACAGCAATAGAAATTGCAGATAATATTGCCTCTCGCGCTTTTTTCCATTGTATTTCGCGTAATTATTGGACGTTCTACGATTGTGCTGATTTCCCAGTTACCTTGCTAAAATAAAAAATAGAATTTGGATTGATATTTTTCCTACTGCCAAAGATTTGAAACGCCATCATGAGATGCATCAGTTGTAGTGTAGTTACACAAAGACTAAGGAGGCATCTTACATCTTCTTTGCCTGAACTTCTGCTCATATCTTAGCGAGATGGTTAACAATCGGTTTAAGTATTCAATCTAGGTAACCTAAAATCTAATATGTAGAATTTCTAGTCGGTACCTATTACTAAGACATTAGTTACTCATTACATAAACGGATCGGGATGATGGACGAATTGATTAAAATATCCAGACAGGTGACGAAACTTGTATTCACGATATTGTCATCACAACTAGGAACAGTGCCTTAAAACTACAACATAGCAATGTTACGTATTGCACACAGCCAACCAGTTAATACTATTGGCATTAGGGCCCTATCAGGTTCAACAAGCCCGTTCTCATTATGGTGAACACATTAGGGCAAATGGAATATTTAATATTGAAGTGTACCCAGAACTTGACACAATAAGCCATTTCGGTGAAATAAGCATGGTGATATGCAGGTAATTAAAACTAATTCGTATCATATGAATAATTTCTCCAAGAAATTAATATACATCTTATTACCAAATAAGTCAACAAAATGATATTTGTGCTCAAACGCCTTGTTATGTTGAATGGCAAAAGTACTAGTAAAACTTTGCTATTGACGTAAGATATGGTATTTTATTTTTAATATTGTAAACATTGAAAAGTTCTAGACGTGAAATATAAACGAAATAAGGTAATCCAGACTGTCCGCTTAACATATTACTAAACACAATAGTTATACATTGTCAAGGCAGGTGTCCATACAAAAACTGGCCATGTCATTTAGTAACTTGAATTTAACTCAGGAAGTAGGTTGACGGATTTACTTGATATTTAGTACACATGGCTAGTTTTGATGACAATACAATGTAAAGTATTTAATATAATTGCAAATGCAAGATGGCCGCGGCTACAAAATGGCGGATGACCTTTTCTTTTAGAAACCCTACAATATGGGTACCAAATGATTATTCTTCCACGATACTTACAATATGGGTGTCAAATGAAAGAGCTCAACTTTGAATACACTTAAGGGCCTATTTCTCTTTTTGACGTCATCATCGCTGCATACAAAATCGCTTTCCTATACGTATTATCACACACACGTAGACAGGTATACAACATGTCTGTTTTGATATTAAAAGTAATTTTCGGAACATTGTTGTAAAATGAAAAGTGTTTCGTTCAAATTTCTTTCAATATTAGTTCGGGTAATACACACATTAACATGGTCTAGGAATATTTCAAATATAATTATGTATCTAAAATCATAGTAACTTTTTGTTAAGACCTATACATTAAAGCATACCTTATTTATTATACGATTTAATCTGATAATAATCTTTTGGTTAAAATTAAACTAAAAAAACTTAGAAGAAGAAGAAAAACTTAAAACATTACTTTATTTTTTAAAACATCACAACCCAGGGTGTTTCTATTCTCAGCCAAAACTGCGCCTTCGGCCGTAGCCTCAATATAGGAGCCAAAGTTGAGGTTGGAGGTTAGCGTCATGCCTAGAAGCTCCAGCCGATTGGCTATAGGCAGGGGTACATCCTGGAAAGTGGGAGCCAGATATATGATATAGATAGCCAAGGAGCTCATTCAGCTCCTTTTTCTGAGAATAGACACGCCTGTTGAATCTGACCAGATTGGCCTCGGTCCAAGATGCGACTTCACTAAGGGACAGGTTCTAATGCTTAACCCAGAGTACCCAGATTTGCGGTCCGCTGGCTCGCGTGTCAGATGTTTATCTCTCCACAACGGTTCTGTCGCCTGCGTACCCATAGATACCGGGTTTCAACAGATCGTTTATATGCAGCAGGAAGAGTGTTGCTGAGAGAACAGAACCCTTAGGCATTAATTGCCATTATATCAGACGAGCAGCCATCCGTGACTACGCGGAGCGATCATTCCCTCAGGAAATCAGCCAAGCACGAGCAGAAAGCAGCAGGCAGTCCAAACGACGGAAGCTTGCCAATCATGTGTCTTGCCAGACCCTATCAAACGCCTTGGAGATATCCAGGGAGACAGCTAAAGTTTCTCTGTGTTTTTCCAAGGTCTCACTGCGTGACGCAAGCAAGAAGGTCCCCGCCGGACCGGTTTCGGCGGAGAGGAAGTCATAGCCATATTGCCCGTCAGAGAGGAAGTCATAGGCTTCAAGATCCGTCAGTAGCTTGCTATTCAGTACACGTTCGTCATCGTCTTACAGAGGGGGTGCAGGTGACTGAGATAGGTCAGCACGGCTACCCTTTTTTCAGATACAGGTTGCACATTGGCAAGCCTCCAAGAGTCTGGTATTTTTCAGGCCTCCATGGATAGGCGAAACAGGCGCGTCAAAGCAGGAGTCAGTTCAGCCGCACATGTCCTCTGAATAATAGCTGGAATACTATGTACTAGGACCACTAACTTTTATCACATCTAGATCGCGCAACGCTTTACGTGCGTCTTTTTGGCGAATGCGGATTTCGGACATCGCCGTTACAGCCAGTCGTTGTCAGATGCGAAAATACCGCAGATAATGACGCAAGCAGACTTGCTTTGTCCTGAGCGGAGTTTGCAAGTGACCCGTCAAACTTCAGCAGTGGATGCCACCGATGCTGAAGTCTGTGTAGGATATGGGGTACAGTAAAACACAGTTTTTCTTATTTAGGTCACTTCCGTTTTATATTTTATGCACAGCACTGGAATATCAGTTGTTTACACGGGCAGACTTCGAATTCGAATAGAAAATGGCAGGCGGTTGCAAGGGCTTTTATACCATTAATCAAATGAACTTCTCAATATCTTATGATTGAGTTTATACATTAGAATTAGTTTTATAAAATAGTTTTACTAATTTACCATTGATTTTTGTACATAGAAATGCATATTTCCCAACACGCCCCCTCAAAAATTAATCAACTACCTATACATTAAATACAATATAACAATGCATATTGTCTAACACAACATAATGATTCCAAGTGCTTTAGTGGGGAATATACAAAGGAATGATCCAACATTTGTTGCTAGGATTAGGGAAACCCACAAAAACCTAATCAGATCATTGATATTATAAAATATACATAATTATATTTAGGTATACAATATTGAAAGGACTACCAATTAGATATTGTTCAACTTAACAAACTTATGATTTAAATATATGAATAAATAATAAGCAGCAGCTTAAAATTAGGTAAACAGGTAGGTAGGTACTCTGAATACTTGTAGTTGATTTTTATCTAATAATATTATTTCCTTTTTTTTTTATTTATATATACATACTTATTATTTGAAAAATAACATTTTGAGAACATCAACATAATAGTGTATAATAGTAACTAGTGAACAAAAACAGTGTCCTTACACTTCATTGATATTTGAAATACATTTTACAACATTCATAATAATTATATAACTTATCTATAAAAGGTTTATTTCATTCAGTTAAATCATCTCAAATTCAGTTCATCTCTGAATTTTCTGAATGTTACAGCCGGTAGTGGTTTTGTCAATCCATCAGCTGGTTGTTCTCCTGTAGGAATATAATTTAATTTTATTATATTTCTCTCTACCTGCTCCCTAGTAAAATGATATTTTACATCTATGTGTTTAGATCGCTTGTGGCTACTTGGGTTATTAGCAATACTAATGCAGCCATTATTGTCCTCAAACATAGCAATAGGTAAAGCAATCTGCACACATATGCTTGATGATAGGGATTTCAACCACAGAGCTTCTTTTACAGCCTCATAGAGTGCCATGTACTCTGCTTCTGTTGAAGAGGCAGCAACAGATGATTGCTTCTTTGTACACCATGTAATAGTACATACATTGAAAAGTTTGAATAGGAAACCTGTGGTACTTTTTCTGTCATTGGTGCAGCCACCCCAATCAGAATCCACAAAACAACAAAGAATGTCTTGGCATTTAACTCTGCTGTATGTTAATTTTAAATCAATAGTTCCTTTTAAATACCTGAGGACCCTTTTTAAACATTGCCATAATTCATTGTTGTTTTTATTGGTGTATCTGCTAAGTATATTGACACTAACACTGAGATCAGGACGAGTGCATAACATTAAGTACATCAGGCTCCCGATAACATTTCTGCATGGGGCATTAAATTTGGTATCAGAATTAAGGGCATCATAATTTAATTTGCTTTCCAAGGGAGCACTTACAGGGTTACATTCATGCATTTTATATTTCTGTAGTACAGATTTTATGTATGCACTTTGATCTAGAGTTATAGTGTTGTGATCTCTAGTTACCCTTATGCCTAGAAAAAGGTTTATTTCATTTAAGTCTGTCATTTTAAACTTGCTCATTAAATATTCCTTGACACTTTTCATTGTCTGTACATCAGCACACACAAGAACAAGATCATCAACATACAAAAGAATATAAATATTTTTATGAACATTTCCCTTGTTTAAAATGTAAATACATCTATCAACCGATGAGTTTTGAAATCCCTTCTCAATCAGAGCAGTTTCAAATACTTCAAACCAACATCGGGCGGCTTGTTTGAGACCATAAATTGCTTTTTGAAGTTTACAAACTCTATTGGCTTGACCTTCTATACCTGGAGGAAGTTCCATATAAATTTCTTCCTTTAAAATGCCATTTAGAAATGCTGTTTTGACATCCATGTGATGTATTAATAAGCCGTATTGGTTTGCAAAGCTAATTATAAATCTGAAACTTGCTATCCTAGCTACTGGTGCAAAAGTTTCATTGTAGTCTGTAAGATACTCTTGGCTGAAGCCCCGAGCGACAAGCCTAGCCTTAAATCGAGAAGGATTTCCAAACTCATCGTTTTTTATTGAAAATACCCATTTGCAATCGACAATATTTCTATTTAATGGCCTTTCAGTTAATACCCAAGTGTTGTTTTCTTTTAGAGAATTTAACTCTTCTTGCACAGCGCGTTCCCACTGAACCCTATTTTCGTTATGTTTTATTTCATCATATGTACGAGGAATTGAATTGTCTAAAGACTGAACGCATAACAAATAATCATCATCGTACTCACTTTCGTCATAACAAACAGGGGTTTGAGCTTTAATTCTTTCACTTCTCCTTAAGAAATCACTTGGTTCGTCTATCGACGGTTTAGGCACATTTTCTACATTCACTTTGGCATCAGAAATGTTCTCAGATTCAACAAAAACACTTTGACTAGGATTAGAACACAGCTTTCGTCGTTTGTTTTCAAACGGACTGGATTTGCTTGTACTATCAATATGACCTTCAGTATCACTGTCGGTATTTATTGATTGAGGTTCAGATTTCCCTGTTGTTTTTAATCCAACAGTTTGCTTTTGGCACAGATTATTATTTTCAGTGCTTTCAGTATTATTTTCAGTCTGAGCCATTGGCCTAGATTGAATATAATCAACCTCATCAATAATTACATCACGTACAGTGGCAAATCTTTGTTTACTTACATCCCAAACTTTATAGCCGTTTGGTTCATATCCGACCAAAATTCCTTTCCAGGATTTCTCTTCAAATTTAGTTTGACTAATTTTTGAATGAACGTAAACAGTGGCACCAAAAACCCTTAAATATTTTATAAGTGGTTTCTTCCCATGCCAGAGCTCGTATGGTGTTGCGGAACCGCTTATGGCTCGGGTAGGTGATTGGTTTAAAAGTCGAACAGCCGTTAGTACAGCTTCACCCCAAAAAGTTTTCTCTAATTTTGCACCACATATTAGAGTTCGGGCTTTTTCAGTAATAGTACGAACCATGCGTTCCGAAACACCATTGAGTTGAGGAGTTCTAGGTACAGTTAGGTGATAACTTATTCCTTTATTCACACAATACTCTTTCATTTCTTTTGAAAGGTACTCGCCACCGTTATCAGAATACAAATTAACTACCTTACAATTAAATTTTGCCTCACATTTAGCAACATAATCTTTGAATGCAAAGAACACATCTGATTTGTGTGTCAATAGATAGACCACACAATAATGCGTAAATTGATCCACAAACAAAACAAAGTAATTTTTATTGTTTAGGGTAGGGGGAGTAATTGGCCCGCAAACATCCGAATGTATAATGAATAGTGGGCGACAAACATTACTCTTATCTTTACTTTTATTAAAAGGCAATCGAGTCTGTTTCCCTTTTATGCAGTGTTCACATAAAGTTTCATTTGGTACAATGTTTTTGATTTGTTCAATATCTTCAACCATATCATTATTCTTCAGTTCGATAAACTTATTTTTACTCATGTGGCCCAAACGTTGATGCCACAAATTATATGAACTTTGTTTTGTACTACATACATGGGAAACAGAATGATTGACAGGAAGAGTAAAATTTAGAACAAACAGATTATTCAAACACTTACCAGACATTAGTTTTTCGCCATGTTTATTAAGCACGAATACCTGATCCTTGTCAAAAACCACACTTGATCCTGCACGCTGTATCCTTGATACGGACAGGAGGTTATACGGTACCTCAGGGCAGAAGAGGACACCTTCCAGTTCACCCGGAACGCCGGTGTTGCTAGTTACTTGAATTGTTCCCTTTTTGGTAGCTAGAACAAAATGGCCAGATTTAGCAACTGTTATTTTTAGCGGGATAGGTAAAATTGAAACAGTATGAAACAAATCTTCCCTATTAATGATGTGGTCAGAAGCGCCGGAGTCCAGTAGGAATGATATATTATCACCGGAGTGCTTCAGGCTTGTAAGGTCACCAGTCATGAAGGCAAAACCTGCAAAGTCTTCAGCCGTAGGTTTAGACTGTGGTATTTGCTCGACAACCTGGACAGTTCTCGCCTGGTCATGATTGTTGCTTCTTTTAAAGTAATAGCACTCATTTTTCATATGTCCTTTGCGACCACAGAAATGACATTTGACATGGCGATTTCTTTTATAATTATTTCTGTTTGGATGCCGGTTATGGAGGTTATTATTGAATGTTCGCTGCGGCTTACTATTTGCAAACGGTGACTGTGCTGTGTGCTCAATTTTTCTGCGTTTGGACTGGCTTGCAACATGTAAAATTTTTGTACTCGTGTCACTGGACTCGTTTCTTAGCTTAACCTCGTGGTCAAGCAATCGTGTCTTCACGAAGGCTAAAGTAATGTTGTCCTCGGTTAATGTTTCGATGGCAGTAGTGATACCATCGTAGCTAGCCGGAAGTGTGAGCAGCAAATGCGAAATCTTGTCTGTCTCTTCCAGATTGGCTCCAGCAGCTGACAATTCAGTTATGAGTTCGTCAAATACAGTGTAATGTTTTATCAGAGTCATGTCACCTTGTAATTTTAAACTTAACAGCCGTTTACGCACTGCTAGCTGGGTGGCAATGCTTTTTCGTTCGTAGAGTGCATCCAAGCGCTGAATAATGGCTTTGGCCGTAGATTCTTCGGTAGCAAAATTCAGAAATGAATCTGAAAGGTATTCAACTATAACACCTTTGGCGAGTCTACATGACTTTTTCCACTCTTCGTTTATTTGTGACGGCGGATTTTCGTCAACCACTTTTAGTAAATCCATTTCGTTTAATAGTGCGCGTATTCTAAATTTCCACACACTATATTTTTCACCATTAAACGGTTTTATATTGCGTTTTAATTTTCCGTCCATTATGAACACACAATCTTAACGGTTTTTGATTTTAATATAAAAAGTCAACACTTTAAAGTCCTGGGCCCATAACCTGTAGGATATGGGGTACAGTAAAACACAGTTTTTCTTATTTAGGTCACTTCCGTTTTATATTTTATGCACAGCACTGGAATATCAGTTGTTTACACGGGCAGACTTCGAATTCGAATAGAAAATGGCAGGCGGTTGCAAGGGCTTTTATACCATTAATCAAATGAACTTCTCAATATCTTATGATTGAGTTTATACATTAGAATTAGTTTTATAAAATAGTTTTACTAATTTACCATTGATTTTTGTACATAGAAATGCATATTTCCCAACAGTCTGAATAAAATTAAAAAAATAAATATTTATATGATATTCGAAACCAGAGGTCATGTGTGAAAAGATGTATGTATGTAGATGAAGTGAGAGGGGTACGTCAGGACCGTGACAAATGGACAGTAGTCTCTGCCTACCCCTCTGGGAGACAGGCGTGAAGTGTATATATGTACGTTTTTATGTTAAACGGTGTTACCGGAATAGAAAGGTATTCATGAAGATAATGTACCTACTAAAAGCAAAGAAAAATTCGGTGGGTTCTAGTCATTGATCACACATAAAATTAAATTGTTTCCGATGAGAGCGTCTGTGGTCCAGTTGGTCGGATACTTGACTTGTAACCGGGAGGTCGCGGGGTCGAGTCCGGCTACTGGACGTGTACCAATGGGACTCTTTTTCAGAGCCGATGTACGCAACGCAACGCTCGTACGGTGAAGGACAACATCGTGATGAAACCCGCACACCACAAGGTGTGTGAACCCTATAACGGCGATGGGCTCACCCCCTGTCACGTTGGGTTAAATTCGCTTGGTGAACCGTGGGCATTTGCTTATTAAGCAAGTGCCTCTGCCTACCCCGCTTTGGGATTGAAAAGGCGTGAAGTGTATTTTTTTTTGTTTCCGATAACACCGTTCAACATAAAAGGTTTTATTTTATTAATTTTTTTTTTAAAAAAATCCACAAAGGAGTGGGCCGTACTTATTGTCTTGTTTTTCCGGCAGTGCTTCAATTGTTGATTGTGCCTGACTATATAGTTTGCTTCAAGGCTTGGTAGAATTGGTAGCATATAGTAATTTGCGAGGTTCCACTTCCTACATATCCTCAGCTTCTGCACTGTATTAGTTTTACTCTTAGAAGAAACTGCGAAGATCTCGTTCAGTTAATGTTCAATGCTGGTCATCCATTTAGACAGTTCGGCCGTTGACACCACTTCCAAGAGTGATTGTGAGGCGGCTGTGGCGTCGGGAGTCGCGGCAGGGTGCTGGTGGGGGGCGTGGAGGCCTCGGGGGTCCAGGGCGTAACGGTGAGGGACATCGCGTTGTCCGATTGCTGCGGGAGAAAGGGCTTTCGCCTGCGTTAACCATTTCTCAGTACACACTTCACGATTGATAATTGTGTCCTACTCTTCAGCAGAGCCACCCAAACAAATGCCGGGCTATTATATACCAAAATAGTGTACGTGTAACGTCTTGAGAAAACAATCATAAACATCTTACTTTTTTGAACGAAACATTTGCTTAGCCGATAGGTCAAAAACTATGGTCTATGTCAAAACCTAATGTCGTTCACACACGGTGTCATAAGATTATAGAATAATTACACAATTATTAGTCACACTTCGTGTTCGAAGCAATAGATTACTGTGTAACTTTTTCATTATATGTAAGGCTGTAGATTCCATATTTCAGTTATAACTTTAGCATTCCCGGTTGAGCTGCATCGATCAACTAAACCATGCAAGTTAATATTGTCAAATAAAAAAAACTACGAGACGTACATGGATTCTTTCAACACGCACACATTGTACGTTGTACGTACACTAGATTCCATATTTCAGTTATAACTTTAACACTTCCGGTTGAGCTGCATCGATTGACTAAACCGTACAAGTTAATGTTATCAAATAAAAAAAAACTACGAGACGTACATGGATTCTTTCAACACGTACACTATCTGCATTGTACGTACACTAGATTCCATATTTCAGTTATAACTTTAGCACTCCCGGTTGAGCTGCAGGGGGTGTCCCTGCTGAAGAGCATGCTCCCCAGCAGAGCCACTTTCAATGTCGATTTTCTCGTAAACTAGGATACGTACAGTAATAAATGATCTACGTACAGTATGTACGTTACACGTACACTATTTTGGTATATAATAGCCCGGCATTTGTTTGGTGGTGGCTCTGCTGAAGAGTAGGACACTGATAATTACCAAAGGATTGTAAGTGGATTTTTTAATAATAGATGTTGGATTGACGAGAAGTAGTAGTAGGTATACTAAGGAGAATGACGAAGGCTGCAAAACACCGTCATGTTCCCTAGTCTAGGTAGGGACAATGTGTTTATAACAAGAACCTAGTAAAACTAGTCTAACTATTCTACTAACTAATGTTCATGAATGTCAAGAAAGCAATAAGCAATGTAGACGTGGAGATGTATTAATGCAATGTAAACACAGATAATGTAATCCGTCATCTACCTAAACCTGACCACTAACTTATTAATATGTCTGTTACGTAGGCTTCATGTAGTAGACGATTTCGAATTGTCGACGTTTTACTAAGTGGTCTACTGAAGGTCCTGATGCAATTCCTTTGGGTACTTCCAGAACCTGCCCAGTATGCGACATGGAGTTCATCGTCGTGGTTTAGTCGGTAAGAGTTTGACACTACCCCGTAAAAGAAACTTCTTTTTTTCTTCTTTGAACGTTAGGCACCCATACATTTTATTTAAACATGAAAAGAGACCATACTGTTACGCCCGGAGGTCGGGAAACAACGACTAGAATACCGTAGAAGTACGTCGAACATTCGAGAGGCCTAAAGAACATTCCAGTATCCAAGTCGACGCATACAACTACACAGTGTCTATATGCTAACAGATTCTCATGGAACCATCTAGAAGTCTCTGTACTTGGATACCTACCACCAACGACTGGACTGTTCCAGAAGAAAGAATCAAATACTTGTGGTGTGAAAGTACAACTACCTATACCTAACCAACTACTTGTATTCTGTCAGTATAGGCATTCGATTGTAATAGAAAGATCTCGAATGTTCGGTAGAAGTACACACAGATCATTCCAGTATTCGAGTCGCGGCACACATACGGTCATAATTATTTGCCGTAGAACCGATGACCGTTGGGGAAAACGAGTTCTCGAGTGGAGACCGCGTCTCGGCAAACGGAGTGTAGGACGCCCTCAGGCAAGGTGGACTGATGATCTACGTAAGATGGCTGGCAGAAGCTGGATGCGAGAAGCCGAAAACAGATCACAGTGGCGTGCAATTGGAGAGGCCTATGTCCAGCAGTGGCCAAGTATGGGCTGATGATGATGATGGAACAAGTTTTATATCCGTTAGAATGTAGTAGAAGGATCTCGAAAGATCGAGAAAAGATTGAAATGGTTTAAGTACACAATGTACTTACCGTTGTACCTACCTACTGTTGGGTGTAGGTATAAACACGCGAGCCGACGCACAGAGGTAGATTTCTAGGATTTAGGCGGCCAAAATTATTTTTTTCGTTTCTCATTATTTAGGCGGCATAAATGTTTTTTTACGGTATATACATGTTTAAATAGTTCAATTACAAGGATTTTAGAGTGCGAAATAATTTACTGACATTATCTGTGGCGGTAGCCTTTGATTTTCTATGAAAGATTTTTTTAATGAAATTATGCCTCGTTACATAATTATGTAATGAATAATAATAAAAAGCTTAAAATAAGATAGAAAACTTTTTATTGTTAAATAGGGTTACGTTACTGTAATTTGGTCAGTAGTAATTTTACAATAGGCGACTTATCGCTAAGAACGTATTGTTTGTTATCTGTTATGACACCGACAAATACCGGGAAGTGGACTAATGTGTAGCTTATCGACTTTAGTGTTAAGGTCGCCTATTGTATTCTTCTCCATCAGTATTTTAAGGTTTACAATCAAGAGTTTCCTATTTTAATTAACCTACCTAATTATCTACCTATTCTTATCTCTTATATTAGTAAAATTATCTTTAAGTACACTAATGTATATGTAAAGTACACTAGTTTTCCAATAGGTAATTGTCATAAAATAAAATAGTAAAAACACAACATATTTTATAATCTAGGTATTTATTTAGTATTCTACATTTAACTATTCGCAGCTTTCATCAGTTTCCATTCGGTTTGGATTGGCAGGCATCAATAGCTCCATTGCTTCAGGCAAAAATGATTTGGAAACAGCTTTTTTGGTCTTTCGCATGGAACTAATCAATGGATCAGATGTTAACAATAGCCAGATATAATACACATCTAAGTTGCATTCTTCCCTCGAAAACTTGCGCGCAAAGTTTTGGCGATAACATCTAAAATGTTTATTACGGGCCTCGGCAGCTTCCTCTGAAAGTTGGTGTGCAGGTGGTTCGAGGGATCGTTTTTTAAAGTTGTTACAATATTTACGAAATTTGGTGACGATTTAGAGGAAATTTGTTAGAACTTCTTATAACGAAAATACTTACAAAAAACACTATAAATTTTTTTTATAGTGGTGACAAAACAATTGTAAATTCTAATCCCTGAAATAGTGAGTCAGTCAACTAGATCACTCATACGGCTGAATTGGTATTATGCGACAGTGTATATCTCAGAAACTCTTGAGACTATACTTTTCACTTTCAGACTGAAAATTGTAAAGAATTTGTAAATACAATTAACAAAATTATAACTCCGTCAGGTGAGCTGCATCACATTTGTGTTACTTTTTAAATATCACTCATAACGCGTGTGAGAGATCTACAAAAAAAACATCAAAATAACGACAAACTCGTGTAAATTGTGTTGTTCCACCCTGTTAAGTGTTGAAGATTATTTGTTAACCCAAAAGTGTCTCTAATTAATAAATAAATCTTAGAGCAAATCCGAATTGATTATTTCGAAAGGATGCGATCTGAGTTATCTTGACTAAGGTAATTTTTTTGTTAACCGTCCATCGGAGACTAACCCAAGGTACTCTGTTAATTGTCAAAACCCAATTACATAAAAGTGGCATACATTATTTTTTTAAACAATTTTAATTCAGGAGATGAGTGATCGTTAAAAAGTAACACAAATGTGATGCAGCTCACCTGACCGAGTTATAATTTTGTTAATTGTATTTACAAATTCTTTACAATTTTCAGTCTGAAAGTGAAAAGTATAGTCTCAAGAGTTTCTGAGATATACACTGTCGCATAATACCAATTCAGCCATATGAGTGATCTAGTTGACTGACTCACTATTTCAGGGATTAGAATTTACAATTTTTTTGTCACCACTAAGAGGTTCTAACAAGTTTCCTCTAAATCGTCACCAAATTTCGTAAATATTGTAACAACTTTAAAAAACGATCCCTCGAACCACCTGCACACCTGAATTACGATATATGAATTAATCATTAAGGAATTCAGTAAAGTAAAAAGCAGGAAATTTCTGTTCCTTTATTAAAGAAATATAAATATTTTTAAATATATGTGGAGATAACAATACGACAATAAATGCAAACATTGGCTGCACTATTGAATAGAAGTTCTTTATAGCTAGAAAAAAAAATAGTTAAAAATAAACATTTTAAATATATTTTTTTCGCCAAACAAATTCAGTCATAGTCAGACACAAAATTAAGCAACAGCGCGGTTTTAAGTGACAAACTAATTCTTTGTTAGTTAGTTCTGTTTAATTATAATAGTCTAGTCTTTGTGCATTCACGCGAAAATGTTATGTTAAACCAATCCGAAACAATTAATCGTTGCGCCATATTAGCGATAAAACTATGTTTATTGAAGAAACTGTAGCTTTCAGTCCATATATTGTATTTGGACAAACTGAACACTTTCGTTCCAGTATGTTCAGTCCAATTTGTTAATGGAATACATCCGCGTGGGATGTGGATAGAGAGTCCTATTAAACCTTCTCAGTATCGGCGGCTGTATGTAAATGTATGCTTAAGTTTGACTGACAACGATGGCAGAACTTGGGATGTGCAAACAGGTTTTACGAAGGAAGTGAGTTGCACGGTTTAGATCTTCTCTTTGCGCCAGGTGACGAAGAAGTTTTTTGGCTAGAAACAAAAAAAGTTTGTTGTGTTTACATGGACGAAGAGAAGGCTTACTGAAGGGTGCCCAGGAATGATCTGTCGACATTCCTGCTGTCTCGATTCATGTGGGACAGGACCTTGCTACGGGCCCTGAAATGTGATTTCTGTGCCTGTGTGCGGGTGTTTTCCAGACTGGTTTGATATCCAGTGATGTCACCCTGGGAGTTAATTTTCCTCTGTCTGTTTCTGTTTGTGTGTAACCTTTTCGCGGTTAAACAGATGAACCGATCAACGTGAAATTTGGTATGGAGGTAGTTTGAGTCAAATGTAGGAAACTTTTATGAAAAAATGCCCCGGGAATAATAATAATTAAAAAAGTCATCTTAGTTTGACTGATCATCGCCGAGCCAAGACCGCTCAAGCTAGAGTCTTGAAATTTACAAAATTGTAACTTAGGCACTTTAAAATTAGATAAGCAGTGGACAATATAGAAGGAATTCCATTACCTTCACACCTGTACATATCATACACAGGTGTGTGGCATACCTTGACGTAATATATGCTGAGAAAGACCTGAAATTAGTGAGATTTTTTTTATATGAAAAGTTATATTATAAAAGCTAAATATCACTCACTAATTCACCATCTGACTTGACATTACATTTTTAGGTTCCTAGAGATGTATAGAGTTCGACTAAGGACAGATTTACCGAATTTTTCTAACAGAAATTAGTTGGAAAAATCTTTTGTATGAGAAATCTACGTAACGGCCCGTATTCAAAATACGATATACAATAAACAATAGACTTTACTCAAATACATAAAAACAATTCATAAAAACTTTACCATCGAAAGTTTTTATGAATAACTGAAATTACGCCGATGAAATCGCGGGGCGTTCTTTAGTTTGTAGTAATATTTTATTAAACTGTTATTTAGTTTATAGTTTTTCTAAGTTTTATTCAGGTGTATTGTTGTTAATGTATCCAAATAAAAAAAAAAATAAAAAAATAACTTTTTAACCGCATGCCATTTTCTTACCCAGTGAACAAATGTCGCAAACTGTGGCCTAGCCTGGCGGTAGAGCGAGCCTACAACTTGATGCTGAACGCAGTCCTGCTGGTGTTGCCTCTGACGCTGATGTGCATCGCTTATTCGTCAATATCCAAAACACTCTTGCGCAGGATCACGGAAGAAAGACGCCTGAATTATGAATGGCTCCGACAACGTAATGTTATCAATATTACTATTACACATTTTTTTATTTATCTTTACATCCCCTACCTGTTTTCTGCATTCACCAGCGTTATACCTACCTAAGTTTTATATGCTAATGTACAGTTTGTGTTGCATGCATAAATAACGTTTCTCTCTTCCTTCTTTTTCTTTCTTTCTATGTCATGACAACAATATAATTTCTATAAAATTAAGATAATATAAAACATTATTTCAAAGTGGCGATGGTATGGGTTTTTAATGAATTGAACTCGATTTACGAATACCCAATTTCTGATTAACACTTGCCACAAAGAACACAACGAGTGAAGAAAACAGTTCTCTGCGACAACTCAACATCAGCAATAAACAAATCATAATATTACCAACACTAACGAAAAATTAACATTTTATATAACATTAATTCAGACTGAAACGTAAGTACACAACGTCAAACATTTGAAATGTCCCATCCTGCTTAACTTGTATTGTATCTTTGCCTATCTTCGTCTCTGTATTTTGTTTCCTCTTTCGTCAAAAACACAGAGAGACGTGCCAGCTACACTATCACTTATGCTAATTTAAGGATTCTCTAATATTAAGTAAATTTGGTCACTAGAAAACTGTAAGAATCGTCTGTTTACAATAAACAGATTGTAAACAGTATAACGTATAGTGCAAACACACTATTCACAGTGCAATGTGTACAAAACCATATTGTCATCTACCGTTTCCAATCTGTAAGATTGACAACACTACGACGCACTTCAACAAACAATTTTACCAATTGTAAAAAAGGGTACCTTAAATTGGAACATGTTTATTGTGGTTAAGGGTACGTCAGGTGTTTTGACAGCTACCTGTATAATTCATAATATTACAGACAGGATGAGTTATATTATAGTGTTACGGGAGCCGTATCGGTAAAATTGCAAAGAGCGAATCGTGTTGACAATATTCAGACGTATTATAAACAGACCGATATTTTGACGTAAAGGTTTTTATATTTTTTTTCAGTGACAGATACAATGAAATTATATTACATCGCTTCATTTTTCGATATAATATTCGCAACGTAGATTTCCCACCTACCAGGCTACTCATTTGGAGGATAATGCCCATAATCGCCACGCTGAGCAGGCGGTTTGGCGATCGTGTTGTGGTCGTCGGTGTTGTGGTTTAACTCACAGAGAGCGCTGCTGTCTGTCCTCTGAAGGGTTCTCTCGGTCGTCTCTTACGACCCCGATAGCGGGAAAAGTTTGGCTGGTGTGGTGACACATGTATTCTATTCGCCGTCACACATAGGTAGATTTCTAAGAATTAGCCGGCCAAAAAGCCATTTTTACGAAAACAATGCTTTGATGCTGTACCGCCTACCTGAGATGGTACACATTTCCAGGAAAAATATTATAACCCCCGCTTCCCCCATTATTGTGCTGGGTCCAATCTACAGGCAGTCGGAATTCGATTGTCGCTCAACGCGTACGTGGATTCTGATAATTCAGGTATGTACCAGTATATTCCTATATAACTCTTTGTCCTTTTCAGATAAAAAAATGTACATTTCAGTTGTCAAAGATAGGCCTCCAAAATCATATTTTTTATAAGTTTTTTTGTTTTTAAAAGTATTTTTGTTGTACTTCCCTGTCCGTCCCAGGTCTAATTTATTCATGGTTAAGTTAGCAACTTATCCAACTGTTTGATTCTGAAAAAATCTGCCGCGGAAACCCGCGCGTTTTGATAAGAAAGCCCTTTGAACATAATGGGTCAAAATGTTCAAAAATATAATAATAATAATAATAAATAATAACTCATTTATTTCAGGTAACTTAAGAATAGTAACAGATGTTAAATACTAATTCTAGGACCCATATAAATAAATACCTTATACCTATAAATATATATACTATAATAAACTTAAAACTAAGGCACACGCGACGTGTTGTGCTCCGCGGGTGTCTCGTGCCAGGCGCCCTCTAAAGCGCCGAAACTTGACACCCTTCGGCCAGAAGTCAGGGCTGAGGAACGTCGAGACTTGAGCCGTCGGAACTCTCACCACAAAAGAGCTAAAGCTCACGTTATGATGAGAGTTCAGCTTCTCAACTCTCAGCAGCCAGCCCGCTTTCTTCTGGATGTAGCTCACCACCTCTGCGGCCTTCACTGCGTAGTAGACGCGAGACACGTAGATCTGGGTGGTGGGCACCTCTGCGCGGAAGCACTGCTCACTAGAGCTCGATGCAGTTCCGCACTGGTTTCTGCAGGAGGGCTTCCGTTTTCTCCTCTTCACCTCCGTGAAGCCATCTCCATCACGGGACTCCTTTTGAGGAGCCTGTTTCAGCACGGTACTGCGACGAACTTCGCAGCTCTGCTTATTTTTTGGCGTTTTAGCGGCCGGAGTGCTGGCCGCTACAACCGCATAGTCACGTGCGGCAGGCAACGTGACCGGGGTCGGCTTCACCGCGGACGGCGGCGGCGGCGGCGGGGCGACGCGGGGCGACGCGGGGCGAGGGGCGCGCGGTCGATGCGCCGGCGTCGGCAACCGAGTCGACGAATTCTGCTGACTCGAAGCTGCACAGTGACGCATTTTGCGCGCCTCGTCGTGCGTTTACATTTTTGGTGGCCTCGTGTGACCTACATACCGAATTAGGGTTACGTAGTAACAATAACTCGGTACGCAGCTCACTGATAGTGGTATCCGAGGCCTCCAATCTTGCTTGCACTGCGACCAGGCTCGACTTAAGGAACGTGATGTCCTTCAGGAGCCTGGTGACGTCGACGTGGTCGAATCCCACCGGCGGGAGCTTGTGCAGCTCCTTTGCGACGAAATCCGGCACGTCGTCAGGGTCCGTCTCCTTCAGCAGGGTAATAATATCCTGCACGCTTCGTTCTGTGCCATCTCTCCTGCGGGACGGCATCTGGGCTGTTTTGCCAAGGGACTCGTAGATCAGCGACTTCCCGCTGCAAATCTCTTCAGCCGAGAAATTCGACTTACAGATCTGCAGGATGCTGATCTCGTCCATGGTGTCGATGGCATTTTGTATGAATGCCAATAACTCGTTCACAATAACTTGTTTGGATGTCATCGTGCAGCAGCAGCGGCGCGCCATATACCTAGTACTTCTTCATTTGCGCACAACACACACACACACACAAACACCACACACACACACACACACCACACCACACACACCACAACACACACACACACAAACACACACACACACAACATACTATACACATGTGTTCCGGATGGGAAATGGTTGAAATAATCTGACTCCAAAGATTTTGGTTGAGACGTGTATATTTTCAATTTACAATAAATTAAATAATTATTAAATAACAAGTGATACGTCCGTTCGCCGTGAGTCCGGTTGGCGAGAGAAAAAAATGGCGGCGATGACTAGTGATGTGATGGTGATGGGAGCGAATCGATTCACTAGTGATGGGACGGAACATCCTCCGGGGCCTTGGAAGTCTTGGATTCCAACGGTGCATTCATGGGCTCCAGTAGTGGACACAGGTACTTGACACCTCGTCGAAACGTGCCTGTGGTAGTTCTGACCTCTGCTACGCGAATGACGCCGTCTAGTCCTGGGAACACAGAGGTTATCCTGCCTAATCTCCACGACATGGGGGGAACGTTTTCTTCCTTCAGAAGAACAAGGTCTCCGGGCTGAAGCTGTCTTGCAGGAGTGCGCCACTTGTGCCGCTGTTGCAGCTCTGCAATGTATTCTGTCTGCCAACGCTTCCAAAATTGTTGTCGCAGGTACTCAATACGCTTGAACCTATCCAGGCGAGTTACTTTAGCGTTGTCCAGATTCGGTGATGGTAACGAAGTAAGTGGTCGACCTATCAAGAAATGCCCTGGAGTTAAAGGTTGGAGATCGTCAGGGGATGATGATAAGGGATATAGTGGTCTACTGTTCAGGACTGCTTCAATTTGACTGAATAGAGTTGCCAATTCCTCAAATGTTAGGTGCGTATTGCCTAAAATTCTTTTTAAATGGTATTTTGCCGATTTAACAGCTGCCTCCCACAGTCCACCGAAGTGAGGAGCATATGCAGGCTGGAAATTAAATTTAATACCCTCCCTAGAAGAGAAAGAGCAGATGTCATCAGCATTGGAGGCAATAAAATTACCAATTTCCTTGTTGGCACCTACAAAATTACGACCATTGTCGCAGAATATCTCAGATGGTTTTCCTCTGCGAGAGATAAAACGACGCAATGACAATATAAATGAATCAGTAGACATTTCGCTAACTGCTTCCAAATGTAAACACTTGTACCTGAAGCAAACAAACAGGCATAGGTAGCACTTCGTTATTTTACAACCTCGTCCCTTGCGGTCAGTGATGAGAAAGGGCCCTGCAAAATCGACACCTGTGGTCATAAAAGGAAAGTCAGGGTTGACGCGCTGTTCTGGCAGCGTGCCCATCAGAGGTGTGATAGTATCACCTCTAGCCCTCCTACATTCTACGCACTGCCGTGCTGTGGTGCGAGCTAAGTCCCTGCCAGCTATTGGCCAAACAAATTCTCTAACGGAAGATAGAAGAAGCTGGGGGCCTGCATGTAAAAGGTTTATATGCTCTCGTCGAAATATCAATTTTGTCAAATTATGCTTAGAGTGGAGAAGCATGGGGTGCCGCTTATCAAATGGATAGCAAGAAGATTCGAGCCTACCTCCCACTCTTAGAAATTTTTCACTGTCGAGGAACGGACTCAGTGAAAGCAATGTATTTTTTGCACTTAATTGATGTCCTTTGTCAAAAGCTTGCAGTTCATTGGAGAACGATTCCTGTTGGGACAATTTAACTAAGGTTTTAAATGAAGAATTGAGCTCCTCAAGCTTCAAAACACCAATCCGTTTGTTGTTCTTGTTTCGACAGTTATTTATGAATCTCAGTAGATAAGCAAATGATCTTTGTAAATAGTTTAGATTAGAATATTTTTCAAATTGTATTAAAGAATTATTCATTGATTGATTTAAATGTACTAATTTTGTTTCGGGAATATCCGCATTTGTAGTATCATTATTGAATGTAGGCCACGAAGATTCAGGTAGACGTATAAAGTTGGGACCGCTCCACCAAAATTCTAATTTTGTTGTATCGGTGGCGGATATGCCACGTGAAGCAAGGTCAGCTGGATTTTGGTCTGTTGGCACGTGACGCCATTCTGAACCATCGGTCAATTCTTCTATAGTGCCTACCCTATTAGCGACAAATGGCTTTAATTTATCATGTCTCATTCTGAGCCAGGCTAGTACTATAGACGAGTCTGTCCAAAATACCTTGCGCGTAATTACACAGCGCATAGCGCGACACACGGCGGCCGCGAGCTGAGCTCCGAGCACACACGCACTCAACTCCAGGCGGGGAATAGTGGTAGCCTTCACAGGTGCTACCCTGGCCTTGGCGCACAGTAGACGTGTGGTCACGTCACCTAGTTGGTTTATGCTTTTTAAATATATGCATGTGCCGTACGCTATTTTTGAGGCATCACAAAAACAATGCAGTTCTATTGAACTAGAGGAATTACAAAGGGCATGTCTAGGAATATTTAAATTTTTAATATTGGGAAGATTACTAACGAATGATTGCCACGTTTGTAAAATATCTTGGGGAACTGGAGTATCCCAATCTAGTCCTAGAAGCCATATTTTTTGTATTAAACATTTAGGTACTATAACAATGGGGGACAACAAACCAAGGGGGTCAAAGATCTTGCAAGTATCCGACAGGATTGACCGCTTGGTCGGAGACTTGGTTCCTAGGCCGTACTCGCTGGGGAACTGTATAACGTCATTACATGGGTTCCATCCAACACCTAGAATATGTGAGGACGAGCCAAGAACTAGGTTGCCTTGATGATTGTCTGTGCTGTCTAGAATGCTAGATAAATTTGACCGGTACTTTCGTAAATTAAAGCAACCCTTCGAAAGTTCGGTTTCTACTTCGCGCTTTATGTGTAACAAATCATCTTTGCTGTCACTACCTGTTAGTAAATCATCGACGAGGAAGTCGCTCTGAATAATTTGCCTAATCCTTGGATCAAGGCACCCTTTGCCGATTTCCCATAAACAGCGAGTGCTCAAAAAACTTGAACTAGCTAACCCGTAAGTGACAGTATTTAACTTGAATGATTCTATGGGGTCAGTTTCGTTTTCGCGCCAAAGTATCATTTGAAGATTTCTATGTATATCTTGTATCTCGACTTGTCTGTACATCTTCTCGATGTCTCCAGACAGTACGAAGGTATGTTGACGAAATCGGAGCAAAATATTGAACAACGAATCTTGTACATGGAGACCTACTATCTGTATGTCATTTAGTGAATATCCTGACGTTGTTTTGGCGCTGCCGTTGAATACGACACGCAACTTTGTTGATTCACTAGAAGGTCGCAATACAGCGTGATGTGGTATAAAATAAGAATCATGAGGAATTAAATGGTTTGATTTTGACAAGTGTCCCAAATTGTAATATTCTTGTATATATTGTTGTTTAAGTTCCTGGTTTTTTCTAAATCTTTTTTCTAATGTCAAAAATTGTCGTTTAGCTAGCCTAAACGAATCACCCAAGCATTCGGGTTCAGATGAAAGGGTAACTACACAAAACCTGCCTTCCGTTTTACGATAAGTTGTAGATTTAAATTTATGCTCACATATCATCTCTAATTCAGTTAAATTATTTTTTGTAATAGACTCGGGGATTTGTTCTATATCCCAAAACAATTTCATATTATTATTTAGCTCTTCATTTGAAACATCTTTATTTAAATTTTCAACAAAAATATGATTGCATTTAACAGTTGTATTGACCACATCCTGTGTAATTGGGCCGGCTAGTAACCAACCTAATTTAGATTTACGCATAACCGGTTTGCCTGCACCTAGTAACAGCTGTTCAGATTCGATTAAATGCCAAAATAAATCAGCGCCGATCAACATATCTATACGATTGGATATGTAGAAAGATGGATCAGCCAAACAAACATTAGGTGGCAAATTAATCTGGGAAATATCAAACGTATTAGTAGGTAGATTTCCTGTTATCTCTGGTAGTACAAGACAAGATAAATTGAAAGTGTAGTCATCCGTTTTCGACTTTATTTGTACTACGCAACGCTCAAATGCATTTGAATTGTGTTTATTACCTACTATGCTGACTTTGGTGGGCTGAGGGTTCAATGCTAACTGGTCCTTTATGCGTTTAGTTATTAGAGACGTTTGACTACCGCTATCTAAGAGTGCGCGTATAGTTACATGCTTGCCTGTTGTTTGATTGAAAACATCTACAATAGCGGTCGATAGCAAAACGCAATTATTTGAGGTTATGTTTGTACACATACTCATGATATTTGTATTATCGCAGTTAATTTGATCATCATTAATGGACAAAACAACAGGATTGGATTGTGAAGTGTTTGAAGTCTGAGTAGTATCAACAGGTTTGTGCAACAGCTATTGAAAGACACATTATGAGCTACCAGCCTGCGGTAAGTCATTATCGACGGCATAATGCCCCTAACGTGAAATACCTACCACGACATTTGACGCTTCAGCAAATGTTTTCTGATTTCCAAAATAAGAATCGCAACTTTTCGTGTGGAATTGAAAAATATCGACAAGTACTGAAGGACCTGAACATATCTTTTCACATGCCAAAAGGAGACAAATGCGTTGAGTGTACTTTATATGAAGACGAAATTAAGAAACTCACCGATGAACACAGAGAATTACCAGAAGAGCTTAAATTAAAGAGCGAGACCCATAAAGAGATGGCAGAGATGTCTCTGAGCAGATACAGAAGCGATGCTGCAAATAATAATACTCAACAAGTAAAATATGTGGCCATGGATTTGCAAAAAGTGATTTTGCTCCCTGAGATGCCTCAGTATAAAGACGCATTTTTCACAAGTCTACTGATAGCATTCAATCTGACTTTTGCCCCACTGCAAAAGAAATCGAACGACCCTGCTTCATGTGTTTTGTGGCATGAAGGCGTCGCTGGGCGTGATGCGTCAAATATAGTAGACGCTATAAAAACATACCTATACCAACAACGAGATACTAAACATTTTTATCTTTGGGCTGACAATTGTTCCGCCCAAAATAAAAACTGGACCCTTTACACCGCATTAATTATGATTGTGAATAAAACTGACAACCAAATTGAGTCATTCACAATAAGCTACCTAACAAAGGGACACACACACATGGCTGCAGATGCAGTGCATGCAAATATAGAGCAAAAGATGAGACGGGTAAAAGAAATGTTCGATTTCGATGATTTCAAAGACGTGGTAGCCAAATCAAGGAAAAACGTTCAGGTTCTCGAAATCACAAGTTTTCATAACTGGCCAAAAAGAAGAGAGTTGCACGTGGAAAAAATGACTCGTTAAAGGACTTTCAACTGAAATCAGTAGTTCAAGTAAAGTTCTTGAAAGGGTCAAACAAGCTTTTCTATAAAAAAAGGTTATTCATTTGCATTTGCTTCATACTTAGATATTGCTTCTTCCTTATCACGCTTGTTTCCCATAGGAGTTAGTGAAGACAATGGTGCTCCCCATGCTTCGATACTGGGCCACATCTTTTGCTTTATCCAGATCCATTAATATTTTCAAACATGCATGTCGATGTCTGGTGCTTTTTGTTTATTAAGACGTGACGTGATCTGCCCCTTTTTTGGAATTTAAGTTACGATTATGAGGTTAATTGAATACTTCATTAATATTCTTTGTAGAGTACCATCTCTTCTTTTCGATGAATTCCTTATTATAATTAATACACATAGTTAACAGTTGTATTTTATACAATACAGAGGCTCTGGTCAGTTAACGTGCAGCGAAGTGTTCCTTTACCGAAGAAACATTGGTTAAGTAGGTACTATGTAAATCTTTATACCAAACTAATTATTTTCTTCTAGATTCGACGAAAATCTCACCGAACTCGACTTTTTAGTAAAAAAGTTTGACTTCACTGGAACTGCTACACCGATAGATGAACCTAGAGGCATCAAATTAGATAAGAAACAAGAAATATTGGCTAAATTAGTGCCGATGATGCCTGAAAACCGAAAATTGTTTTGGAACAACCTGCCCGTCAATGATAAATCTGAAGACCTAACTACAGGAGGCCAAATAACTGATGATTGATTTTACCAATTTTAATTTAAGTTATAAATAAAGCAATACTTTTAAACTTAGTATTAATGTTCTTATTCATCCATACTAAATCACAGACAACTTACTAGGTTCACGTTACAAAATCAATTCATTATCTAAGTTTTCGACCAGACCAAAACACATTAAGAGCACTTACTTGGTTTTGAAACGGTAATACGAGTATTATTATGCGGGGACGTTCATTTTCTAAGTTAGTAAGGGTTTTAAAACTTGCCCCGTCCATGTTAAAGATATCACAGTCGGCTCTATCAAGAGCCTTAACACCACTCTATCGAATGTATCTAACAATTTTACCACTATAAGTTAAGTTTTGTACGGCTGCTCTAAAACATGTTTTTCGGCTCTCCTGTAAAATTAGTTCTAAGGCAGATACTAGGTTTTGAAATGGGGCAGCCCGAGGACCTCGATACGTTGTCATTCAACGCCGAAATCAGGTACCGGCCGATTGGCAATTATATAGTATGTTCTTCAGGAAATGGGTTTTGATAAAAAAAAAATGTTTAGTCAACCATATCAAAACCTAGTATAGGCTCCTGACCATTTCAAAACCTAGTAAGCCTTCGATACTTACTATGTTTTGATTTGGGCGGAGCCCCATACTAGGTTATGAAATGGTTGACTCGACATTGGTAGGAGACATACTAGGTTTGGCAGCCCGTGTAACCTTAAAACTAAACACGCTAGGCTGATTTGTGTTTTTGCATTTTGTAGGCACTTACTAATAAAAAGCTTTGGCGCAAAAAAATGGATTTCCAAAATTTGGTGACATACTAGGTTTTGAAATGGGGCAGCCGATATCTTGTTGCCGCCTTTTACAAATGGAGCAAGGACCTAACCGACAAAATCGAGCTGGATGACCCTTACGTAGACAATTCAAGCAGAGCTTGAGATGCAATGCTTCGGCAGCTCGCTCGTTGGGCGACTTGGCAAGGAACGAGGAGCAGTCGTACAGGCGGTGACTGCCGCTGCACACTACACACACGGGGGCTGATGGAGCAGACTCATCTGGTGCTGAAATAGTGAAAGACTTCGCGTGTGACCTGTTTGTTTGCTTAGGCACAAGTGCGTGCTGTTGTTCAGACCTAACATGACTATGAAACTTATTATATCCTGCAGATTCTAGTATATCAGCTCGGCTTTTAAGAAAAGTAAAGAACTGTTGGAGTGTGGGGGAGCCGTCAATACCACCTTTACATTCCTCCCACTTGAAGCTTGTGCCACTGTCGAGTTTTGCTGCAATCAAATGTATGATGAGGGTGTCCCATGAGGTAGTTGGCTCACCTAGCGAATTTAGTGCTCTTAAGTTCTTTGATACATGGTCAACTATGAACCTCAGGGCCTTTGCAGAATCTCGAGTGACAGCATCGAATCCTAACAATGAATTTAAGTGGTTCTTTATCAATTGTTTCTTGTTGTCGTATCTCTCACAGAGGAGACGCCAGGCATCCATATAGTTGTCATTAGTTACTTCCAGATTGCTAATGACACGAGAAGCCTCCCCTTCTAGGTATGAGTTGAGATAATGAAACTTATAAATTGTTTTAATTTGGTCATTGTTGTGTATTAGTGATGTAAACGTGTCTTTAAACTCTAACCATTTGAAATAAGATCCATCAAAATTTGATATTTTAATTATAGGCAATTTGAAGTTTATATTGTTGTTGTTATTGCAAGTATGGCTGCAGCCAGATTTGTGAGACCCTGGTTCAGAATTGGCGGACTCGAAATCGTTTTTAGGTGAATGCTTTTCCAGAAATACTTTTGTACGAGCTATGGCTAGTGAAAAGTCATTCTCCATCTCCTCACGGATTTCGAGTTCGCTATTCACGTCAGATGAATTGTGCAATTCTATTTGTGATTGTAATTCTTCAAAGGAAGTGAATAATTCTTGGAACTTATCAAGTCGTTGGGTTAGCATGCACAAATCGACTGGCGTAATAGACTCCTGGTTACATGTTTTATTAAATAAATTATTATAATTGGTTATTCGACCCTTTACGTATATACGTTTATTAATTAAATGATGTACCTCACTTGCATCCTTCCTGCCTGACGCGCTTGCTAGGGGGTTAGGGCTTGGTGCCCGAGACTTGGATTCGTCAGGCATGACAGGCATACTTGTAGTATTGGAATGTAAATAAATGAATACAAACAAATAAAAAAAATAAACGTTTTATTGAATAAATAGTACGTAAATGTAAATAATAATATATTCCAGCACCAATAGTAGTATAATAAGGTAAATAAAATTGTATAATTAGTTAAAATAGTAGTAAAACAGTAATATAATTTCTACCTAGACCAAACTAAATCAATATATAAAACGTGAACTGAATATATAACTGAAATACCAAACCAACAGATGCTCCTCGGCGCCGGGGTCCAAAGTCCGCGGATTTACTCGCGGGTGTGGGGGTAGTCGGCCGACTGCGTAGTACGCGTGCCGAGCGAGACACTGGAATTTAAAGAAAATGGTCTATTTTAACTATTACCTACTATTGAGATAATGATTACGGGCTGGATATATAACCTAGAACCAATTAACTTAATTGTAGCTACTAAATATGTATGAAAGGATAAGACACGATGCCTTTGTAAAAATATTTCGAAACTTGTAAATATTGTACCGATTAACTTTAACTTTAATGACTTGATTTGTTTTTAATGTATATAGCTTTATTCTTCGTTAATTATTGTTTTTGTAAGGACAAACTACGCACAAATTCACATACAAGGTTGGCAAAGCTGAACCGACAAAGAAGCGGGAAAATAGATAGGTAGGAAAATAAGGATGGGGCACTTCCCTGGTCGCAAACACTTAGCTGCGGCGCTCTGGCTGAACCCTCTCTGGTTGATGGTGGCTGACCGGCTGGCGTTGACCCTGGGTGAAGACCCTCCGCACAGGACTCTGCTACTGGTTCCCGGTGTTCGCTTTGGTTCGGCACGATGGTGCTGGTAGCTCCTTCAGGTGCTCCTCGCTCAGGATAGCTCCGACGACGGCGTGGACAATTCCAACGGCTGGGCACAGGAGAGTAGGTAGATACTCCCGCCGAAAGCTGCGTTGTCAGTGTTGTCACAGATTTTTATATCACGTCGGGGTCACCAATGTTCCGGATGGGAAATGGTTGAATAATCTGACTCCAAAGATTTTGGTTGAGACGTGTATATTTTCAATTTACAATAAATTAAATAATTATTAAATAACAAGTGATACGTCCGTTCGCCGTGAGTCCGGTTGGCGAGAGAAAAAAATGGCGGCGATGACTAGTGATGTGATGGTGATGGGAGCGAATCGATTCACTAGTGATGGACCCGGAAAAACACATAGTATTAAATTTTGTATTATTATTTTTTCTTAATTGGATGTTTATTATTTTAAAGATTGTATAATTATATTTCTGATAACCTCCCGGTTTTAAAGAAAATCGTCCAAAACTCCAGCCCGTAAACATTAGCAAATCCTGGAGGTACTGCGTACTTATAGCAAGGTTTTCCCTTTTTAAGATATCAGTTGCCGATTGTATTGTATACCTAAATGTATTCTTTATCGATGTCTCTGTATTGTAAGTATCTCAATAGTAATTGCCTCACAAAAAAATAAGATTTTCTACAGAAAAGGTGTCAATACCTAATGCCAATAAAGATTATTATTATTATTATTGGTTTTAAAATTAATTCTCTCTCCACTAGGGAGGTAAATAATTATCACTACTGCGGGCTTGTGGCCAAACAATAGTGAGATGAAATTTAGGTTGATAAAAATTTGCGAACGATTCGGCAAGTGTTGAGGATGACTGCTTTTTGTAAGAGTATGTATGTGAGTGGATGAATGCCTAGTGTAGTGAGACTGCTGCGGAGTGTGGTGGGGATGACGCCCGTTGAAGATAACACTATGGGGACAGTTTTCACTGTGTCCACCTGCCACTGTGTTTTAATTTCAATCGATAGGTCTGTATATTTTGTTATTTTTTGTGAGTGAGTGGATGTAAGGTTGTGTGTATTAGGCACTGCAATATCTATTAGGTATACTGTTTTATTGAGTTTATCTAGGAGTGTAATGTCAGGTCTATTGTAATGAATAGTGCGGTCCGTAATTATTGTGCGATCCCAGTACAGTTTGTGTGTTGTTGAGTCAAGGACAGTCTGTGGAGTGTACTTATAATAAGCGGTTTTTTCTTGTATGAGTTTATGTTTGAATGCAAGGTATTGATGTATGATGGCTGCGACCTGGTCGTGGCGGTGCTTGTAGTCTGTTTGTGTGATGGATGAACACGCGCCAGTAATGTGTTGTATCGTTTCTGAACTTCGGTGGCAGTGTCGGCATAGGTCTGATGACATGGATGTATCTTTAATTATATGTTTCCTATAATTTTTGGTATCTATCACCTGATCTTGAATGGAAACCATGAAGCCTTCTGTTTCCGGAAACAGCTCTCCTCTTTTAAGCCACGCGTTAGATGCCACTCTGTCAACGTTTGGGTTAATGAGATCAAGCCGATGCCTCCCGTGTAATGATTTTTGTGTCCATGTGTCTATTTTCTGTGCTGTCGTAGTGATAGTTTCACATTTTAGAGTATTGTGATTAGCCAAATTAAGAGGTGTGAGTTTAGTATCGGCTTTAACAACAGCATCATGCAGTTGCGATCTTTGCGTTTGTGCATGAAAGAATGAACGTAGTGATGTGATGAGTTTATTGTGTAAGTTTTTGATGTCAATAATTCCTCTGCCACCTTCGTGTTTCGGGAGTGTTAGTCGTTGATAGCAGGATCTGGGATGATGTTTACGATATTTAGTCAAATGTGTATTGATAATGCGTTGCAGCTTTACAAGATCAGACTGTGACCAAAAGATGACACCGAACGAATAAGTCAATATTGGTATTGCGAACGAATTGATGGCTTTCACTGTATTACGAGCGTTTAGTTGTGTATTAAGTATGTTGTGAAGGCGTTGTTTAAATTTGTTTGTGAGTGCGGTCTTAGTTTCAGTGTGGTGTATTTGTTTTGTTTGTTGGTAACCTAAGTATTTGTATCCTTCTGCTTCATCGACAGTTTCTATTTGTTGTCCGTTGGTGAGTTGATAATAAGTATTTTGTTCTGTTTTCCCCCGATTAATGGATTGTATTTTGCACTTATCAATTCCAAACTCCATCTTGATATGAGATGAAAATTTTTCAGTGATAGTTGCCAGCGTATTGATTTCATTTTTATTTGTACCATAAAGTTTAATATCGTCCATGTAAAGCAAATGTGAAATAATGTGATGTGTATTATCGTTCTTTATTTTAAAACCTTTGTTACTATTGTTCAGGAGATAGGACAGTGGGTTCAGAGCAAGGCAAAACCAGACTGGGCTTAAGGAATCCCCTTGGAATATTCCTCTGCGGATCGGTATGGAGTCTATTACTATATTGGTTGCATTGACGTAAAGTTTCAATGTTGTATTCCAATGTCGCATTGTATTTGTGAGGAAATTTACTATAGTTGGATGAATTTTATATAATTGAAGGATTTTAATGAGCCACGAATGCGGTACAGAGTCGAAAGCTTTTTTATAATCTATGAACATTGTGTGTAAATTTCTCTTTTTCCGGCAAGCCTGATTTGATATAACTGCATCTATTGTTAATTGCTCTTTGCAACCTTGGCTCTGTTTTCGGCATCCTTTCTGTTGTTCAGCAAAAATGTTATTGGTATCTGCATGTTGGTATATAAGATGATTAATACAAGATGTGATAATTTTGTAAATATTTTGTAAACATGTTATCGGTCTATATTTAGATGGATTAGCAATATCTGTAGGGTCTTTCGGAATCATGTAGGTAGTCCCTTGTACTATATAAACAGGCAGTATTTCGGGATGGTTTATGAACCTGTTGATATGTTTCAGTAGTACTTCGTGGGTGCTAGTTAGTTTCTTATACCAGTAGTTGTAAATGCCGTCAGAACCCGCAGCTTTCCAGTTGTGCGTTTTTTTAATTACGTTTGTCAGAACGTCAATAGTAATTTCGCTAAAGTCCATTTCGGGCACACATCTAAATATTTCATTTTCAGGATCCATCCAATTGTCGTAGTCATGGTTAACAGGTTTTGACCATATATTGCTCCAAAACTCTTGTAGTTGTGTTGGGTCTGGTGGTTGTGTATTAGACGGTATTTGGTGCATTGATTTAGTAGTTAGATTTCGATAAAATAGTTTTTCATTATGGTTGAAGTTATTGTTCTGTATTTTCCTTAACGTTGTCTGCTTGTATCTGCGCATACGACTAGAAAGTGCATTCAGTTTTTGTTTAAGGGTGTCTAAAAAATGATCCAATTCAGTGTTTTCTGGTTCATATTGTGCATGAATTTTATGGCTCGCAAGAATTTTGTTGACATGCATTTTCAGATTTAAACTAGTGTTTCCCCTCATATATTCAGTTAATCTACCTATTTTGATTCTCAATTCATCAATTCTCTTCTGTAGTCGCACTTGCCATGCAGGTTGTCTGGAGGTGTTATTTGAATTTGTAGGTGTTGTATGTATTTTCTGCTTAGTGTAAGATGCTACTGTATACGCAGCACAATAAATGATAGTTTGGCAAGTATCAAAATCTGTATCAGAGTTGATGTGTTTTGGAATTATCGCCACATTGATGTCATGAACAATGTTAGTCAATGCTTTGGATGTTTTTTGTTTCAATAATCTAGGTCTAGCAGTTGCATCGGTGTCTTTAAATTGTTCAAAGGTGTCTGTGAATATATTATCTAATTCAGTTACTGTTTCGCTTGATAGTACAGGTACCGTATTTAATAGAAACTGACGAGAATGACCGTCTTGGGATGTGACATGTTCTAATTGTTCAGTGGTGTTTGAGGTTGTCAAAAGAGGTAATGTATTACAAACCTCAGAATCACTAGTTACTTGATTTGTTTCAATATTAAGCTCCATGGCTACTTGGTCTCTAATCGTAAGTAGTTTGTCGTTAGTTAATAGTTTGTTGTTGACAATTACACGGCGTTGGTCAGATATTCTTTGTTCGGATAGATGTGATAAGTGTGGGTAGTCGGCAACAAAAGCAGCATGTAGCATTGGTCGATATCCTGTAATGTTAGATTCCAGGTTTGTTATTCTAAAATAATGGTACATAATAGTTTCATTCAGGTCACTTGTCCAAGCCATACGTCGTCCGCTATTTGCCAATTCTTGTGTATTATTATGAAAATGTAATGTATTAGTGTTAGGTTGTGCTGACTGTAATTGTGTTGAAACTTCTTGTCTTATAGAATCTAAGTCTGATTTAGATAGTAAATTATTTCTTAAGATAGTTCTTCTTTGATCGCTAATCCTTTGTCTTGAGACTTTAATGTTTGGGAATTGTGTTGTGAAGCGTTTATGAAGTGTATCAAGGAATCCTCTTGGATTTGATTCTAAATTGGAGAGAATGAGGTAATTGCGCCATATGAATTCGTTCATATCTCGAGTCCATTTAATTCGGGCGCATCGTGAATCAGAAGCGGGCACATGTTTATCAGCGAATGCCTCATGTGCAACGTCTTCTGACAATGGAGGTACAGATGAGGTTGAGTATATTGAATGGCAGGGTGATTGTGGATGATATGAACTGCCAGATGATAATGAAAGTGATGGAGAATTCGGTGGATGAATGTTGTCGGCTGTAATATCTTCAGGATAGTCCCCGACGAGTGCCCGCCTGCTCAGCTCCTCGCCGCCGATGGTTCGTATGCTGTGACACCCAGCATCGGCTCCAGGTGTGCCCCGACGATCTCCGGGAAGCGGCCCTAAACGTTTCTTCCTTGCACGAGTCTCCATTTCACCTAAATACCATTTCCTTGTTGGCCGTGTAAGTTTTGTCTGTACACTGTCCGCCCCCCACGTGAGCATAGATGGTCAGCTCGGACGTAAGGTTGGGTTTTGGGGGGCTTATTATTATTATTATTATATCTATTCAAGTTGATGTTCGTTAGTCTCGCTAAAACTCGAGAACGGCTGCACCGATTTTGCTAATGTTGGTCTTGAATTACACGGCGAAGTCTAGGGAAGGGTGTATATCTTCCAATACACGAGGTGCAAATCTTCCTGCAGCAAAATAACTGTTTGCCGGGACAGCTAATATATAATATACAACAAAGTCGCCTGCCGCTGTCTGTCAATATGTATGCTTACATCTTTATAACTACGTCAACGGGTATTCATGTGGTTTTCTTAAATAAATAGTTTGATTTTAGATGAACATTTATAAGTATAATGCAAACAAGGAACATTTAATAGTGTATATTGGCAAAACAACGTGTTCCGGGTCATCTAGATTAATATAATGATCTAAACTTCTTGAATAAACTTTCTGACGAACATTTTACTATATGAATACTGATTCTGACATGTCAAAATCCATCAACGACAGTCTCTTCACTTGTCAGTGTGAGTCTCCTGTGACGACATGTGCGTGGTTATCAATGTATTACATAAAAAATCTTCAGCCGGAACGCTTCCGTTCCGCATTTTGAGTGTACTGAAAGCTTAAGGAGGTTTTTCAATCCCGGAAAAGCAACCTTTGATATATCCCGAAGGATTTCCGAGAATACCAACCTAACAGTTTGAATGTACATCCAAGGGCCTATTGTCCAACTAAGTGGCCTAAGGGATACAATACAAGGACTCCAAATGTTTTGTCCACACAACTGCTTACGCCTGAGTTTAAGTATTTTGTAGTACCTATTTAAAGCCATTTTCAACGTTTTCTTCGAAACACAAATCCCCGTTGCCTATTTTCTTCAGACCCGGTGCGGAAAATTTCTCGAAACTTTCCCTTAGCAAAAAACACAAATAATCTTCAATAGCAATATCGCTTTTTTTGTCTCGCGTAAGGAGCGAGATAGTTCTCATCCCAATTATGCAAAAGCTTCCAAACTAGGGCAGGTGGTACTCTACTGCTCTACCAGGATAAGTTGACCTCACCTCTCGTACATACATGTACTGAGACGTGATAGTGTTTTTACACGTTTTTGTATAGTTGGATGAGGTTTGAGACCTGCTTATTTCAATTTCGGCAACGAGTATGAAAGTCGGCGCCTGAGAAACGCTTTGGCGATATGGGGACATAGAGATTTGGGTGCGAGTTGGTTCAACGAATATACGAATATTTACGCTATTTTGCTTCCAAGTGAAATTGTTTGGAATGTATTTAACCAGCCGTGCTGGTTTGGTGTATACGTATTAAGGATGATAGCCGATTTCTCCAAATGGAAGACGGCAAGTTATTGTATGTTCTGGAAATTACTGTTGGGAGTGCTATTAGGAAATTAATACACGCAGTTATTTTGTCACATAACCGCATAACAATATCCACCGCTCAAAGTCGCACAGCGTGCTATGGAAAGGGCTATGCTCGGCGTTTTTCTGAAGGATCGAATCAGACATGAAGTGATCCGACAGAGAACCAACGTCACTGACATAGCTCGTCCTTTTAGCAAGCTGAAGTGGCAGTGGGCCGGCCATATTAGCCGTAGAACCGATGACCGTTGGGGCAAACGAGTTCTCGAGTGGAGACCGCGTCACGGCAAACGGAGTGTAGGAGGCCCTCAGGCAAGGTGGGCTGATGATACACGCAAGATGGGTGGCAGAAGCTGGATGCGAGAAGCCGAAAACAGATCACAGTGGCGTGCAATTGGAGAGGCAACATCAGCCCGTATGATGATGATGAATATCCATTGATAATAGATTAATTAATTATCCAGTAAGAACTGACCTAGAGAGTTCTGCTATACGTATCTAACGATACTTGTACATACTTTTCAACGCACATAGAATTGACCTTTGACGAAAATAAATAAAATGTATTTTACAATAACGCACATCTTTGCCTTCATCCCATGTTAAGTAGCTAAAGTTTTTGTGTTATGGAATTTAGACAATGAAGTATACTTACTTAAATACATTTTTTTTTTCTTTTAAATACATAACTGTAATAACTCTGCCACCTAAAGTGTATTTTTTTTTAATTATAATTACTATTAACTGGGTGTTTTGTTTATAAACACACATCCAACAAGTACTAGAAAGCTCATCACCTAAATACCTGTGGGCGATGTGAATCAAACCCACGACCCTATGGAATAGAGGTAGACATGCTGACCACTACACCAACGGGCCCGTCATAAATACATAATAATATGTGCCATTAAAATTGACGGGGTTCTATAAAGTACTGAGTTTATTTTTAAAGAAGCAGTGGATGCATTCTCCAGATAGCAATCGTGATAAGGAAAAAAACGGGATGAATCTCGGAACATAGCGAGTCTAAAATAAAATGTTTAATATATTTTTAGAAGGAACATACTTACCTATCCGGAAGTTCAGTAGTAGATTATAATCCACCCAAGGTAAGTAAATGTACTGAAATCCCACGAGTGCTTCCCTTTACTCCACGCGCTACTGAAAATTACAATAAGGAAAACATGGCAGGGCTTTTCCTCTCAATAAGAAACCGCCGTGCAATGTTACCCGTGACGTTTTCATTTTGTACCTGTTTCAAAAAGTCGTTATGGAGAATATTTGTGGAAACCAATCACACACTCATTGCGCTTTTGTTTGGTCCGTGTTTGTTGTGTATTGTGTTGGTTTGTTTGGGTAAAAAATATACATATTGCTGGTGAATACGAAGTGATTACTCCACAAATAGAAATAGTCAAGAAGCCAGTACCTACGCACTTGAAAAAGTATAAGGTTGCGAATTTTTTTTTTATCACTATGAACAAACGTTTGACCACTATCCTGCCTGATGTTAAGCAGCTGTTCATTAGGTACCTATTAACCCGCGACTTGAAGACCTTCACTGTACTGCGCAGGAAACACAGACTCCGGCAAGTCGTTCCACATCCTGGCGGTTCGGATGGCGAATAAGGAATAGTTACGAAAGTAAGTAAATATTAAGTATTTTTTTACTACTGGTTGTGTGTACAAGGCGTTTCCATTTTCTTTCGCATCTGGTTACGAAGAACAGTGCAGTAGCGTCAAAACAAAGTCGACTCCCACTGCCTGTCCCTATATATTATTATCTTAGATCATTAGAACTACGCAATGGATTTTGGTGCGTTTTTTTTTATTAGACTGTTTTAGAGAAGTTTGAAGTGGTTATAGAGGCAGCACTATTAATCTTACTAATATTATAAATGGGAAAGTGAGTTTGTTTGTTCCGCTTTCACGCCGTAACTACTGAACCGATTGCTTTGAAATATTACAGACGTGCAGTTAGAAGTCCGGTTTAAATAATAGGGTACTTTTTATTTTTTTCCCAGAAAAAATTTACATTCCCGAGGGAAAATAAAAATATTCCTTCCTATTCTAAAAGCTAGTATTGTATATTGGCGAACAACGTTTGCCGGGTCAATATTATTATAAATATTTTTATAGTACTTAGTAAAACTATTTCTTGTCCTAAAAAGCTACTTTGATCATAAATGCAAGCTGAGCGGATTGTTAAAGTATCAACATATGTACATACATATTATGTAGATGTATTCAACTCCACGCAAAGACCACATGTTCACCAAACACGTCCGTATGTAACTACAATGTACAGTCGAGTGGAAAAGTGTCAAGTATAAAGGTGCTCGGAACAACGTCCCGTGGGAAGACAAGGTGCCGACGATTTGGTTAACACGGCGCCCGCATTGGGGTTGCGGCGCCGTGCTTCTGGGGAGGCCTGATGTTCAGCAGTGGGCGTGGATGTGCGGACAAGATAATGCTGATGTTACGGTGATATTTTCTCAGCGTGATGCCGACTGCAACTGCAGAAAGCACATGCACCTACCACCATGGTTACAATATTTTGAAAATATGTTGTCCGTTTTTATAAATTTTTCCAATTTGCAACGATTTCACAGTAATAAGCATTGCGTGAAGAATCTATTCAATCTGTGCGTATGTTTTAAACTGGCAATTTATGATTAAATATGCCCTTTTACAGGAAAGACAAAATTCTGTCACTTTTGCAGACGCCTGTACTTGTAGGTATTGCATACTGCGTGTACAAGAAACTATACAAATGATAGCACTGTCAGGCCTTCACTGCATATTAAAAAGTAAGTAAAGAGAGCTCAAACACAGTTTGACGAAGAAAACCAAGAGAAATTTCTAGCTCCCAGCCCTGTCGAATTATTAGCCACACGTTTGTTTATCTTGGTACAGTCGTGGTTCAGTCATTGCCTTACAGTTTGAACTGAGCTGACCTTGTATGTGGAACCTAACATATTCTAGCTAAACTTATATTACGTGTGACTTAGCTAGGTAGTGTCCAGGTTGAGCTGGAAAGATTTTAATATGAGCTGAGCTTTGCCTTACTCGTGGTTGCTTACTTATTTAGCTCAGTTTACTTTGGAGAAGTGTACCTTAGTTGAGTCTGGCTAGTCTAGAGGTGTACAAGCTGACGGTATAGCTCGCAGAGTGAGCTGATTCGAAGTTGCTTATGCGTTTTCGCGAGCTATAGCTAGTTCAGCTTAGTTTGACGAACATTGTCGTTTGTGTACCTTTTATGTACTAACAGTTCCAAGTTTTACTCCTTTGTAGGTTTAGTACGAGCTGTAATATTTACTTGTTAATGCTATTGTTCTATTGAATTTACAAGGAAGCAGGAAATTGGGAACTGGTGCACCCGTGTAAGTGATTAATCTATAGAATTCCATGTCAGGATTAGATCCTTATTATATTGAAATAGGAAATAAAACACACAACCTGAAAAACAACATGTTTTTTTCTTATATACTTGGGAGTTCTAACTTATTTTCCACTGTTGGACATAGGTCTCGCCAATTGCACACCAATATCATTGTCGGCTTCTTTCAGCCATCTTGCGCATATCATCAGTCGACCTAGCCTGAGGGCGTCCTACATTCCGTTTACTTGGCGCGGTCTCCACTCGAGAACTCGTTTACCCCAACGGTCATCGGTTCTACGCCTAATGTGGTCGGCCCATTTTTACCACTATGACCAATATTTTATAATAACTTACTTATTTTAAAGGTATTTAGAATAAATTTCTCGAATTAACAAACAAATAATGGAACCCTACCTTATCGCCGATTTAAACTTTGAACAAATTCCTTAATCTCTTAAATACTTTGCTGCCGATGATAACTTTTCTCTAAAACGTTTACCTCAGCCAGAGCAAGCGCGTATATAGAGGTATACTAGAAAACATCAGAACCCGATCGAACTTCTTCAAACTTTGGAAGTGCAGTTTCAAAGATAACGTTCTGTTTATTTATTGAATGCACTATTCTTTTGCAACTTTTGTGTCGTCTGAGATTGTCTTGCTGAGGTTTTCTATCGGAGTTTAAACTTTTGTATTTTTTTCTTAATGTTTTTTCTTTAAGTTTTCTTTGTCAATGCGGTTAAACAACCTGCTTCATGCTGCTTGTGTTAGTTTCATAGTTTAACTGATAACGACTACCTATCTATATTTATAGAGTGTGTTTCATATAGGAACAATTATTATCTATTTATATCAAACTAAGTCCTGACTGATTCATTCATCACTGACTTATCAACGCTCAGCCCAAACAAAGACACGACATTGTCTGTCGGGTATCGGCGGAACACCAGCGCTGCAGGTAACTGTGGCATTATGCTGAGTCGGGGCCCTTTTACTAGCGTGAGAGCTGGCACACGCTCAGTGCTAACCACTGCTAGTAGATACCCATATATTTTTTTGTTCTTGTTTGTTGGTGTGTCATTTTATATTTTTGCTTGTTGTTTTAATTGTATTTCTTTTATAATTTTGGTGTGTTAGTTCTTAAGTTAGTAAATAAATAAATATATATACAATACAATACATTGTTAGCTGGGGTTGCGTAGATCGCCCCCATTCCGGTGGCGGTCCGCGAGACCCTAGCGCGGGGGGGGGCCACCCTTGCTCAGGCTGTTCCGGGACCCCGGCAATATCGCGGGAGCGGTCACCATGGGGTTTTAGTGGGTCCCACATAACCTCGCCGCTGTCCCCGTTAGCGGTGGGGTATCCATAACGGATTTCCATACGACGAAAAAAAGGTGTGATTAAAAACACGACCGTCACGTCCAATTACGAAAAATAACCTAAAACTCATGAACTTATTAAAAATGTTCCTGTGAGTCCTACATGATTTAGGTAGGGAAGTTGATAAAATCCTTTTAGGAAACCAGTTACACAACTCTGGTTTCCTAAACGCTTGGAGAGATTATTTCGTTCCAGTCTAATTACATCGTAAGGAAGTTTAATCCGGAAATCTTTCCTTTATAAAAAACCTTGTATTCTACACAAAATACCTGTTCTGAACAATGTACGCGAACGAGAGCCACAAATAACTTTTTATTAATATACCAACTAGCTATTGACTCCGGCTTCGCACGGGTACTCGAAGAATTTGATACAGATAGGATACCTCTAACGTCTGACTCTTCTAACATTAAAACTATCGTCTATGTTCTTCAGGTAGGTAGGTGTAATGTAGAATTCTCATGGCAAAAGATTTGAAAAAAATATATTTCACTCCTTTTAATCCCAAAGCGGAGTAGGCAGAGGCACTTGCTAAGCAAATACCCACGGTTCACCACGCGTATCCAACGTGATAGGGGGTGAGCCCATCGCCGTTATAGGGTTCATATACCTCGTGGTATGCTGGTTTCATGACGATGTTTTCCTTCACCGTACTGACGTTACGTTACGTGCATAGGCTCTGAAAAAGATTCCCATTGGCCAGTATAGCCGGTCCCAAACTCTTCCGATCACAAGTCAAGTATCCAACCACTGGACCGCAGAGACGCTCTCAAAGGTGTTTTGAATAAGGAGCCTATACAAAGCAAACAAACAACCAAGTGTTTTACTCTTTGTAATATTCTAGTAGACACTCCGCAATTCAATTCAATTCAATTCAATTCATTTATTTAATTCAGATTCACATCCATATTTCATTTACATTATTAGAACAATCACAATAGTAATATAATATAATAATAATAAATCAATA
>SJJU01001617.1:0-66980 GCA_012932125.1 Conopomorpha cramerella | reverse complement strand
ACAAGAATTGCTCGTTTAAAGATAAAGATAAATGCTTAACAGCATAGAGACAAAACGCGATACACAAAAATATAATAATAATCCAACCTTATAAGGTTGGATGAACGAATTTACTCCTATTCGCCCAGCAGTTTTGAATGATTTTGCTCTCTAGTTCGAAAATAAGCATTTTAGATTTTAAAGAGAAGAAGTATGGCGAAATTTTTCTGGCAACATTATCAAGAATTGTTTACAATAATTTTGTGTTAGGTTCCAGAAACACAATTACCGCAGTGATTGTCCCCGCCTGCAGCGGATCACAGTTCCTGTACATGGCGTAGATGGCGATGCCGCTGAAGCAGGTCGTGAGGCTCAACACGCTGGTGATAGGTAAGCACCACCAGAGACACCGCTTAGCCGTGCCCACTGATTTCACTGTTAGGAATCGCTGCACCTGAAATGTGATTTTCATTCTTGTATACTATAAGTAATAGGTTCCCGCTACACCTCCATTTTCTTTTTGTTTAATTGTAAAAATATTCAAGGTAAAGTGAACTTGGATTTATCAAGTAGATTAATTGTAATTATATAATTGTTATTAATGTTGGTAACGATATTCGGTGCTAAAAATCGAAGTGAATTAATAAATATGTGATACCTACTTACTTGAGTCTGATTGGCAGCGCATAAATTAAGATACATAAACATGCCGCCTAAGATCAGAGACCACCATGTATGCCGTATTGTTGGATCCAGATCAAAGCTAAAACAAAAAACAGTTTTACGGTTTTTTACTCTATTTAATTACAACCGAAACATATTGGAAACAAACGCTAAAACTTACTTGCTGAAATCCAATCTGCCATCTTCACGAGCGATATTGATTATTGGTGTGATACCTCCGAAGTAGACACACGTGTATATCGCGATGCTGAGCACGGCCACATACATCAGCAGAGATTGCAGCACGTCAGTGAACACCACGGCCTTCATTCCTCCCAGCGTCGCGTAGAAGGTGCACACCAGCCCCACCACCAGTATGGAAAACACCCTGTCCAGGCCAGTCACTGACTCTAGTACAATCGCTGGGGCGTACAGAACTATCCCGTTGTACAATATCATCTGAAGCGTATACGTTAGGGACGCTATCAACCTTATGTTTGGACCAAAGCGAAGTTCCAAGTACTCATAAGCACTGGTCCTTTGAAGATTGTAGAAGACGGGTAGATACAGCTCGGTGGCTATTGGTGTTGCGATGACGTAACCGAGGTTAATAACTACGAACTGCATGCCGTAGTAATAATTCTCAGCCGATACTCCCAGCAATGTGATAGCTGATATGAAGTTGGCCATTAACGATACGGCGACTGGAAATGTTGCTAGGTTGCCATCAGCCAGTAGGAACTCCTAAAATTAGAACAGACATTTGAAATTTATAAAAGTGAGTCGGTGTAACCGCACGCAATTTATTTATTTTTTCCTTCTCTGGTTCATGGTCAATCTCAGTTAACCTACTGCGTCGAGCGTCGTTCAATTAAGTGGGAGTGACTTGTAAATACAGTTCTGCTTGGTTTGATTAGAGAACAAATCAAACACAATATTTCTAGGAATATATTATATAGATAGATAGATAGAACTTGAAAGAGACATCTGTGAACACGAAGAGATCCATGTGACCCAAAGAAAAATATTTTTTTGTTTTAGCTATTGCAACGGTTCTGTATGTAAAGTAAATTAAATACCAGATCAAGTATTTAAAATAGAGGCTAATGTGTGTGATACATTTTGGATAAATTAAGACCTTACAGATTATATATAAGAAGAATTAGAATGTGTCACCAAAGAAAATATCTGCTCATTTTTTAAAGCTAAGGTGAACTTACTCGGTTAGTTTTCTGTCGTCCTCCCGTAAACCGGAAATACATTCCAATGAAGATAGAACTGAATATGGTAGTGAACAGGATTACCCAGTCCCACGCGCCGAAAGTTTCCCAGAACATTTTATTAGATCGTTTACGTCGCGTACGCCTGAAAAATTCATACATACTTAGGTACCTACCTAAAACCCAACCATATTCAAATAATTTAGCTACAGAACTTCTCGAGTCGTGGAGTCTTAGGTTAAGTTTGGCATGACGATCGTATTGAATAGCTAAGTCCAGCTATTCAAGAGGAACGTTATGGCAAAGCCAGTCCACTCTTACATGACTAGCCCATTTCGATCGTCATATTATACCAATTCATAAAATTCCAGACCTGACCTATACAATCTAGACTTGAAACATTAATAAACGCGATAAGATATTTATTATAATTATAGCAGACTACTTAGGTCTTGTACTCTGTAGTAGTGTTATCGAGTGATGAAGAGAGACATGAAGGAAAACGTTCTGAGAAAACCCGCAACCTCAAGGAGTATTCCGCGACCAATTTTAATGCATTTTCCATTAGATACTGATAGATTTATTTCTAGGAAAAACAAATCCAGTAATTAATATTGTCGCTTTTACTGCAGGGAACTTTACTCTTTTGAGACTACTGCGAATGTTTAAATATAAATAATAATATCGTAAAAAAGGCGTGCAGCATATATTTTCATCGAAAAAAAAAACCTGTCCTAAGTACCTATGCAGATACCCTGCGGGATCCAGCCAAAAGTCGCTGATTGAGTGGGAGGCCAGTGATAGTTTTGGAAATTATCCCGGTCTAATCCATGGTGTCTGAACCATTTTGTGCTGATAGGTGCATCATCAGAGAATTAAAAGCTTTTGCATTTTAATAGCAATGCTGACCCGTTTTGGGATTTAAGGATGTGAGTTTTTTGTGTATTGTGTACCTAGTGGTCAATTTAACTACAAATATCCTATTAACATTGAAGTTTATCGCTCTTATTTGTTTATATTTGCTTTAGTTATTTTATAATTGGTGCTAAATGTTTTTGGTGACTGTTTGTACAATTATTTCCTTATAAAATGTGCTAATTTACACCTACAAATTTTACGTGCGTCTGTGGTCCAGTTGGTCGGATACTTGACTTGTAACCGGGAGGCCCGGGTTCGAGTCCGACAACTGGACGTGTACCAATGGGACTCTTTTTCAGAGCCTATGTACGCAAGCAACGCAACGCTTGTACGGTGAACGGCAACATCGGTGATGAACCCGCACACCACAAGTGTGTGAAAACCCTATAAGACGGCGGAATGGGCTCAACCACCACCTGTCACGTTGGGTTAAATACGCTTGGTGAACCGTGGGCATTTGCTTTAGCAAGTGCCTCTGCCTACCCCGCTTAGGGATTAAAAAAGGCGTGAAGTGTATTTTTTTTAATTTTAAACATAAAAATATATTTACGTCTTCAGCAGTCTACGATCTTATCAAATGATAACGCGATTCAACTTTGACATAATATGTATCTTGCTCGTCTACAAAGCTGTTTCAAGGTCACAACATGACAATTATTATTTTTTCATAAAAATCAGTGTCGAAGCTCTGTGCATGCAGGTAGTGTCGGAAACCGAAGGCATAACACTAAATTGGTTACAAAGCGAAATTCAATTTTTTGATAAACATGTGTCTGTCCGGGAATCAAATCACATCATGACACATGAAATCTACTCTACTTGTCATGAAAAATACAGAGGCAGCTCAATCAACTAGGAACTTTGATCTTAATATTCTAATGGGTGGGAAGGTAACCAAAAAACTACCTATATAATATATAAAAACTACATATATAATAATATTCACACTAACATACTACCTATATTTTAAAGTTATAATGTATTTCTACTAACAAGATATGGAATTCAATGTTCTGAAATAAAATTTATATTATTATTATATAATACAATGGACTTGAGCTGGTCGTTGACATAATGGGTGATATTTACGAAAAAAAAAGTTGACGTTACGTCAAAAAATCTGATTTAGAAGTAATTTTTATTTGATGTGTCTTTATTTAGCGTAGTCCAGTACTTACAGTATGTTACGTATGTTACCTATAAACATTTTCTTCTATACTATAATAAAACTGTTCAGGGTCAAACTGTACATTGATTCTTCACACACTTCACGCCTTTTAATCCCAAAGCGGGATAGACAGAGGCACTTGTTAAAGCAAATGCCCACAGTTCACCAAGCGTATTTAACCCAACGTGACATGGGGAGCCCATTGAATCTTTTTACTCGAAAACCAGTGGAGTATATCAAATTGCCGTTACAGAAGCCGAATTTCATATTTTTGGAAAAAATGTCTAACTGTCTGTCCGCGAATCACGTTAAAACAACTGGATTTATCTAGATTTTTGAGTTGATATTTGGCACGGAGATAACTTATGCACCGGAATAACATTTAGGCAATTTTTTATCCCGGAATTTGATTTGGTTCCCGTAGGATCATAATATGTATATATTTTTTAACGTAGATATTTTCTACAAATCCATCAAAACACCTAGAGCCATATACCATGCTATGATTAACAGCCTATGCGATTATGATAGCAGCCTAATTTTCGCGATTTTCAACCTTATACAATTCTCATGTCCGCAGTAAAATATTCTTATAACGGGTCATGAACCAAAGTCGATTGTACATTACTTTCAATTGTTTAAATTGATTTTCTTACGCAACGTTGTTACAAGGTGCCCACTTGCTTACTGTAACTAAAGTATTAAACAACTACCTAATGCGTGACTGACTGAAAACACGATGTTATTATTTTACATACGCTTCCTCGAAACAAAAAATAGTATCAGTAAAATTGGTATAAAGCATAAAATTATAGGTATCGTGTTGTGTGTCGTCTGTCAGAAAGTGACAGAAACGAAGTTTATTAAAAATTTATATTAATATTGACGTTATATATGACGATATAACGTTATAAAATATAATATTCTAATAATACTCCTGTTTACTTTGCGATTTATAAAATAATTTAATTGGTAAGAGGTCGCCGATTCATAATTTATAAAATAAAATAAATTCGGGTTATCGGGGTAATGTATTCCTAAGTAAAAACCTTCAGAATAGATTGGTAATTTACATTTTAAACTTGTAGACATCAGAATAACGTACAATTTTAAAATACCCAACATTTCACCACAAACATGTTAAAAGCGCGAAACTGACGGTAACTGTAATCGCGGATATTCACTAAAAAAAACAGTACTGAAAACGTATTCTAAACTTAAATTATGCAATCTCTACCTTTTGACTGCATGCCTATAATATCGCTGACAACATCGTATTTTTTTCTTTACGTATTCTACGATGCCAATGAGTGAAACAAGCATAATATGACCATGGTTTAGTAGGTACCTACATGCTACCATGTTCCATAGTAAAAAAATAATTAATAAATAAAAAAAATATAACAAAACTTTTACATACCTTGACACTTTTTAACTGCAAGTATATCACAAAACGTGAAGTTTTGTTGAAAAAAACTAGTTCAAATCAATGCAAACCATTTGACAACAAGTGCGTTGACCTCTAAACTTTTCTCACAAGGTTATATTGCACTTTTAATTCAATAACAACTAAATTTAACTTAAAGGAATGAATAATAACAATAAATAATCGATGTTTTGTAGTAAAACGCGTGTGTACATCGTTCTTACACTAAGGCAAATGCTATCGAGCGATTATAAAGGTTATGTTCGATGTCAACACAAACTGACAGTATGTGACGCGCGCAACCGCTGCGCAGCGCTTCATAAAATCAAGCGTAGATGCCGCTTAATTAGTTTGAGTTTATACGACGGAGGGCGCTGGTGGCGTTATTCCATATTTCGACAACATTAAAAAAGTTTTATACAGTATACGAATAAGTCGCTGGTTTTGAGACTAAAAAATAGAACCTACCTACGTGATTTAAGTTATACTTGATTCAATATTCGTTTCTTTGGTTTTTGGTATTTCAAATAGAACAAAGTCCCTAACTTTTACTAATTTAACTAAAATTTCTTACGTGTATTATATTTTAGTACATTTTATTTATATTCTATGATTTACATACTATTAGAACCATCTAAATGTAGAGTAGTACAATAACAAATAGTATAATTCCTTACGTGGGCGCCCAACGTGTAACTTTTCTGTTTCGAAAGGAGCGATTGAAGCGCTGTACGAGGCGATTTCGTGTTGCGTGCGCACTTAGGGAAGTTTTTGCACTAAGTAAGTTCTCAAAATACTACCATTCTGGCCCTCAAATGCGTAGTGCATAGTGTTACTCTGGAGTGTAAAGAGATGAATAAACAGTACAACGTAAACTAATGAGGATAATTTCACTTTATTACTAATTGTTTTACCTGATAAAATAACATTCAAACAACAAGAGCAAATTCACTGTAATATATAGTTAAACCAAACTAGTGTAAAATAGCCAAGGTGATGAACTGGTTTTTTGCTTGTTTGTTTCTTATATTTTCCAATGAAGACAATGTTTCCGCTTAAGCTATCGCGTATGTTTATTACTCAGTAGCTAAGGAGTTAGCGTATGACTACATCCCGGTTTGATTTTACCAACAAAGTTTATTTTTGTACGAAGTGCGGTTTTCTACAAAGAAAAAGCCTTTCGGAGATGTAATGTCGCCTAGTCTAGGAGTCCTAGATCACTAATTCTAATCTGACAATTTAATGTTGAAATTTAATAACAGACATTATAAAATGTACGTTTTTTATCGAAAATATTAGCAATTACTTATGGGGAACCATTTTTTTTCTAATTTACGCCATCGGATAACATAAAAAAAGTTTTTTGTTGCGAGTATTTATTCTGATTTCAAAATTATTATTTTCTATTATGAAAGCAACGGACATTCGAAAAGTGCTTCAGAGCCCAATTATATATTTGATAGATAGATATCCTATCAGATGTGTATTATGTGTATTAAAATAACCATACAACAACATACTATATCGTTCTGCACTAGGTCTTAAAATCACATGAAATTATAGTCAGAGATGAAAAAGCGTTGTGGACTAAGCACTTTTCGCTAATACGCTTGCAATTAATATTTATACGTCTTAAGTTTATGGGTGATGTATAACAATGATGTATATACACTTATACAGTGTAAATAAATACAAAATTTAGTTTTGCTTGTAGTATTAATAGTTTTTATTTCTTTATCAGCTTTTATAAGCGCCTTATTGTTTGTGGTGTGTTTGTTTCTACCATTTTATGGAGGTCATGTTACGTACATTATTAGCACGTCAATCAGGAAATAACGTTTCACAATATAACAACAGAAAATTATAGTTTACCAAGACTTTTATTTGCATTCGTAGACATGCACTAGCGCTTCGTTTTACTTAGACAGATTATCCAGTTTGGGTAATGTTCCTGAATTATGTAAAGGGCGTTCTAAAGGCAAATAATTTAAAAGCGAGCCCGCGGTGCTGCTTCTAACTACCTAATTGTGACATATTAATCTGAAGTATAGTAGAAGTAAGAAATACAGTGTTTCCTTGTCACTGCCCCTGTTGGTTCTCATCTCAAGATTGCATACCGGGCTCTCTGTTAGATTGTTTACCTATTATACCGTTATACAGACGACAACCTATATTCTGTCTATAGCAACTATACAAATTTACAGGCAAATATACTGTTAATTCGTATTTGAGATACAACTTAGTACTTAAGTGCTTGTAATAAACCATTAAGTGAAGATGTTTCTATTTTTCAGTATTTTTTATACGATAATATCTGTATATAATATATTGCGTCATAAACTTAACACTGTACAAAATTACGAGTAAGATTTCTATGTAAGTAAAACGTTTATATTAATAAGCTTGAGGCGTGACTGATGCGTCAATCACACAACTTAAATAATTCCAATTCTTTATTAACCGTAACACGTTAGCGGGCGTTCACGTCACGATACGGGTAATTACCGCTCCACTATCACACCTACAAAATAACACCTCCTACATATTTGATGGGAGGAAAGTCAACTGTCAAATATTATGAAAGCTTCGGTTTAGTCGCAAATCATGGCTGCCGATGAAGACAAGCCTCGAAGGTACTTCGGCCTCCACTTTCGAATGCTCCGTTTTCTGGGGCTAGGCTGGTGGCACCACCCAGATGAAGGCGACACCAGGAATTTCCCAGGATGGTACCTTCCGTACAGCATCCTGACGCAAGTAGTATGGGTCGCCGGATTCGTGGGTCTTGAAACAATCGACCCATTCATCGGCACTAAGGAGGATGTCGACCGCTTTATGTTCAGCCTCTCCTTCGTCATCACACACGACCTCACCCTCATCAAACTCTACCTATTCTTCTTCAGGAACAAAGAAATACAAGACATCGCCCGAACCATCGAAATAGATGTCTACGATTATTACCAAAACAAAGAGAAAATTAAGTCGACAATCAGGATAACGAAAATTATGACCAGCTCATTCGTATTCTTCGGGTGGATGGCAATAGCGTGTTCTAACCTAAATGGAGCATTCCAGGACTTTAAATGGAAGGCTGCGGTACAGCAACTTACTGAAAATGAAACTAGACCAGAAAGGACTCTCGCGCAGCCTATTTATATCCCATGGAACTTTCAGAGCGAAGGCTCGTATGTTGCTACGTTCATTCTAGAGGCTGTTGGATTACTGTGGACTGGTCACATCGTTATGTTCATAGACACTTTCATTGGCTCCGTCATACTTCACATGAGTAACCAATTCTCAATTCTTCAAGAAGCATTTGAGACTTTTATTGATCGTGTTGCAGAGGATTTAATGAGCGGTATCATACAAAACCCCCAAGAAGCTTTGCTACAAAGAGTTCCCATAGACGACGTTATAATTGTCCTGAAATCTCATTACCATAAAAAGGATATAGAAGATGCACTAGAATCGAAAATGCTGAGCTGCATAAAGCAACACCAACTACTCATCAGGTATTAATAGCCGACCCAAATTCGACTTTGACAACAATCGAGCCTCTCTCCCCGTTGGTTAGTCCTGTAACTAATAACGTATAAATCCTCGATGCGGAATGTAAAATGCATAAATCCTCGTTTGCTCGGTTCACTGGCTCCAGTTACGGTGGTCATTTTGTGCTGTCCACGTTGAAAATTATGGACCCTTTTTTTCAGTCAAGTGCCTTTTCTGTATGGCTTTGGTTAAGTTGGAAGTTAGAATTTACCGAAAACGATTGTTTGTCGTTAAATTTTAATATAATTAGCCATCCGAGTGTCGGCAAAAAAGGTTTGTTTGCACAAAAATTCTCCGCTGAACCAATATTTTAGCAATACGACAGTAGGTGCGCTACGGCGTAATGTAATTGTCGTGCATTGGCTCGATGCTCTCTTTATTTATTTTGTTCTTTGTTGTTTCGAACAAGGACAGTGCACGATGTTAATAAATTACATTAGTTCTAAAATTATAGTCAGTTTGAAAAACCATGGTACATGATAAATGTGTTTTAACTTGCACTAGTGATTTTTCTAATCCAATTCCTTCGTGCCTACTCGTTATTAACTTGAAAGCATATGAGAGGTTGATATATTAGGACAGACAAAAGGCTCTTTTGTTAGTTTGCATTAGGTACATTTTCGTATAACCAACTCCACCTATTTGTTATACAAACCAAAACCAGTCGAAAACAGTGAAGCGGAGAAAGGCCTCGCTCCGACTGAAACACCCCGGAAATGTAGTGAAGTCGAAACCTACATCCTTTATACTCCATAATATGTTCCTATATGATTTGAACTACCTTATATTTGTATATTGTATTCGTGTGTATACCCGGATACCTTACACAATCATTGTGTACCTCTCGGTGTACTGCTACGGATGCTCGTTTCTATTCTTCTCGGGCTGTATTTTACTTTTATACATGATGTAGTATTCATGAGAGCGCTGACTGATACGGTTGACTGTTAAACTGCTGGCAAAAGCGAATCTCATGAACCCTCTGAAATAAATCATATGTAGAAATATCTCTGAAACAAAGTACCGCTTTCGGCGGTGATTGCGTGTGTCTTTTTTGTACGAATATGTATGTGCAATAGTAATATTTTCTGACTGTTCTCGGTAGGTGTGCTTAAACATTGTATACGTTGCGATATTTAATTCTTTAGGAGTTGAATAGTCAAAATATGAACGAGTTTTAAGAACTATATTCACTATTTGTTACAAGCATTTTGGTTATGTACTTACATACATGGTAATCTTACTTGAACTTAAAAACATGTAGATAAAGAACATATATCATAGGTTTTATTCCAAAACGCGGTAACATTTTTGTCCGAAAAACTAAACTTATGTCCCATTGTTCTCCCCATTCGTGCAGTGCGTCGGATGTTGAACGTGAATGTCCCTCAAAAGAATACAATGGGAGAATAGTACGTACGTACACTATAATACTCTTTTTGGCAGAGCACCGCTCGGCCCCGGCCCGCTAAGTGCAGAATTACCCGAGGCAGGGCCAAATCCAGCCTCCAACATATAGAGCTAGTCTCCTAAATTTTACATCTTTATCGCCACTGCTAACGGTGGAATATGCTGATTGGATTCACTTGCCAACTCGTGCACTATGTTATAAAAACGTTTCTGCGGCAAGTAAGTTGCTTACATAGTTTTATTTCGAAGATTCACTCGCACAAACTAAGAGCGCCTTTGAAATGAAAATAATGAAACTTTGTTTAAGGTAACTGCGTTCTACGACGACAGGCATTATTTACCCGCCTGAGAATGACTTTAAAGAGAAGCTACATTCTCTTCAAAACAGTATTTAATTTACTGTCGACCTCCAGTAAGTTCTGGGCGACGGCGGCGGCGGACGGCCGGCCGGCGTCGGAAATAAAGCTGTAAAGTTGTTGGGGCGTCCCGAAGCTGCCACAGTATTAATCTTGAGTGTTTTGCTACTGAAGGAAGACCGAAATGTTCCGCTTTCGTACGAACGAGTAAAGTTTAATTAATTTCACTCGTCGTTCATTCTTTTTTTATTGTCATGGGAACGATATCCTTAAAAAAATAATTTATTTCATCTCGGTAGACATAGTAGCTCTCACACTCTAGCTGAAAGTAAAGCATCAATTTACCTGAAGTCCCTTTCTAAGTAAAAGGCAAATAATTGTACACTTTTCTCGCTTTATATGAATTTTTCCCTGGCGGTATTTATGCGAGAGGCTGTAATATCAGAGGATTATGCTCAATATTGTCGGCACTTGGAGAATTTTTATTCGGACGCCTGCCCTCACCTCTCAGCAAATATTCTGTCACTCGCAATTTATTCTTTCATACCACTTGTTTGAGGTAATACCCCTTTATTAATAATGTTTTATCTTCGTTTTTTTTTTCTATGATAGCAAGAGCGGTTTTGATTGACCCTGTGTTTAATCATTGTAAAGCTGAATCATTTCACAGAATTCGAAAGTTTATCTATGAAGATTATGATGATTCAGCCATTTTCGATAATCCGTTAGAGTTTCGCTTCAGTAGTTTGATGGAGTTAAGATACCTTCGCTTATATTATTTTTATTTACCCAAAAAAATAAACATAAATATTTTAACCTGTGTCCGTGTTCCAAAGCACAGACTATATCTCAAGCCTCAATACATACAGGGATCGGCACTAAGCACCGTTCGCTTCCGAAAGCTAAGCATCTAAGCATGATTTACTGCCAAAGATACTCCCAGATTATCTGTCGACACTGTAGTTCAAATAGAAGTACTTTAGATAAGAATAGGTTAATCTTCTTTGTGTACAAAACAAAGTCGGATTAGTTATCCAATTTAAAACATAAAAGCTTTTGAATGGATTTTATTGAAACTTTACACTATTATATTTTTTTTTTATTTTTATGTATATATACTAGATGCACTCCTATGTTTATCACGCAGTTTGTCCCGTTCCCGTGGGAAATTCGGGATAAAATATAATCTACCTGTTATTTAGATTACTTTGGAATTTTGTTTGAAAATTCAGTAAGTAGTTTTTGCGTGAAAGAATAACAAACATCTAAACTTTCGCGTTTGGCAGAGGTAGTTAAATGCGAGTAAAACCGCGGGTCGTCTGCTAGAACCAAATAATATTCGTAGTTTAGAGAACTCTTTGTTAGTGAATCCTATGCAGCCGTAATATATTAATGAAGTTTTGGTAGGAAGTTCAACTCGGAACTGTTTTGTTCCCGCCGAACTTGGCACGAAGGAACAAGGACGATTATATATTTGGTATTTTGGTACATAGAGGTAATAACACTAGTTGACTTACTTATGAGAATAGAATACTATGTCAGTGTGCTAACCCTATAACGGCGAGGGTCTCTCCTATCACGTGGGGTTAAATGCGCTTGGTGAACCGTGGTAATTCACTTAGCAAGTGCATCTGCCTACCCCGCTTTGGGATTAAAAGGAGTGCAGGGTGTGGGTATTTATTTTATTTTCTTTGATGTTTAGTTAAAAGTTAGTTAACATGTGATATGACTAGAAAGTATGTGATGATGATGATTAGAAATGGGTAAGAAAATAAATGAGTAAGTAGGTGGTAGTATATTTTGTTTTCTGTACTTAATTTACTGTTTCAGGTGGGCATAGAAATAAAATTATTGCCACTTGCGCTGCTAGATAGAACCGGGGTTTCTATACAGATAAAAGCAGAAGTACCTGCATATGTGTCGCTGTGATAGTTCGTAGTAGACATGTAATAATACTGAGCAGGAAAATATTTTAATAATCTACATGGAATGGCAAGTTCATTTTTAATTACGGTCATTCCTCACCAAAAATAGTATCCCCGTTCCTTCGCCGCTCCGTCAAATCAGTCGGACACTACATTCTACTTAGAACTGGACAAAAAATACAGAAAAACGGATTGCGGTTAAAAAACAGTCCCGGACGTTCCAATAAACGCCTATGGTATTTTTCTTTTTCTTTTTTTGCAGATGTGTGGAAAAGTTTTCGCGAACTTATTCGTACGGCTTCCTGACTCAGCTGCTATCCAGCATGGCTGCGATCTGTGTAGTTATGGTGCAAGTTTCTGTAAGTTCTCTTTTCTAAACTTTCCAATGTATTTATTGATGTTTTCAGCTGCGCATTGCTGGCTTATGGAGAAGAATACAATCCATTTTTACGCGTTTGTTCTATGTAGTTTTATGGATTATGAGCGCAACTTAATGTGTTTGTGTTCGTAGCGTGAGTAAATAACACTTTCCTTTGGGCACATCGATAACTATAAAATACTAGAAGATTCTCTGCGACGTCATCCGCGTATTTTAAGTTTTCTTGGATTTTGGGCTTAAGGATTACCACAATATTGTAATTTTGATACGGGTGCCTGTTTTTTTTAAATAGAAAATAATAGAGTATTTATTATGTCACCCACCTCAATCGGTCTAGTAATTTGAGAGTCTATTATTCAATTCAAAGAAAGCAACAATCAAATCTTTCCTCTTCATAATATATGTATGGATATGCCCGATTATCTAACTAAATGTTTGGGTCAATATACTATGGAAAGGTACTTGCAAGAAAAACGTTAAGCTACCCCACTCTTACGTTATCTTTGGATAGGTAATACTGAAACTGACGTGTTACATTGTACTCGTGTTTGATTTATTACGAACACTCAATTTCTGTAGACAAGTGCTTAGATATAAGAGAGATTACAGTGACAGGATCCGAAGCGCTTGAAGCCAGCTGGGCTTTAAGCTTCGGTGATTCCAACTGATTCTTTCATTTAAGTAAGACTTGTTGATCGCTTTTTAGAGAGATTTTTTTATGCCCTTCCGTTCTTCGTATGACACATTTAAGCCGTGGTTCCCAACCAGCTAGTACAATCACGACACACTTAATCAGAGATTGCACTCTTCGGAGAACTAAGACCGCGGCTTTTTTTTATCGTGGAGAAATCCGTTATGGATACCCCACCGCTAACGGGAACAGCGACAGAGTTACGTGGGGTTTTAGTGAGTGGGAGTACCGAGTGGAACTCAATCCCCCGGAACAGCCTGAGTCACTACATTCAAGGATGGCCCCAGCCGCGCTAGGCCCTCGCGGACCGTCACCGGAATGGGGGGATAAACACACCCCGCCGCTCACGATGGCGTACGGCGGTATCAGGGTCATCACGGTACCGCCGTCGCCACTCAGGGGCCGTGTTATGGGCGCGCCGCTCCCCACCCGCGTGCCACAGCCCCTACGCCCTATTCTTATGCCCGGAAGTGCTGGGCACACCGCTGCCTGCTTTTCTTAAAATAAACTGGCGAGATCCCTACTGTATAATGTAAGGTAGACAAGATAAACCCCTATTCAAGTAAACGAGAACACATTTCTTTTCCAACATGACACCCTTCATTATAATCTGAGACGGTTGAATGCATTATCCTGTGTGTCGGGACAATAAACTTCGTTCGCCTTTATAAATATGCAGCAGAAACATGAGCACCTAAGGTGTTCGGTGCTGAAAAGAATCAGCACATTCGTTTTTTGCATATAAGTAGGTATGTATAGAAGTTACGATAAGAGTTACAAGTAGGTATATCGTAACTTCCCTATTTTTTTTTTTAATCTTTTATTATTTTGCGATTTAGTCACTGTCGTCAAATCGCTAAACTTTAATTTCAATAAACTTATATTACACAATGAAAACGCGGCTTTAGTTAGCACTTGAAAAAACTAGCGTAAAGTAATTTTCCATAACTCTTTAGGGAAAGCGACGCTGAGTGCAAGTACCTACCTAGGCATACTAGGTCTACCTAGATGGCCTACCTTTGTAGTTTTTCATTTCGCAATCACGTAAAGTGCACGCTAACTCCACGGCAACAGCGGGGTGGTCGCAGACGCCGGCCACTCGGCACAAACAAGGGTGGCGAAACTTTTTGCCTTTTGTTCCATAATTCACATTAAACACTTTAACCACAAAGGGGTGACATGTCCAATGCGTCTCGAGAAAAAGGCGAAACGTACATACCTCTACACCTCTACTAGAGACAGCAACATTTCAAGGATAGTTGGCACTTGGCACGTAACTTGGCACAAGTTTAACTTTTGTGTTTGATATCAACATTTATTTCGTGTGTGGTGTGGTAGTAGAAAAATGTTTCCAAGAAATACATAAGTAAATAAATAAATAGCTATGTATGTAGTCCTCTATCTATGTAGTAATTATTCATTCCAAAAATACGTTAAACCCACCGAACTCCCATCGATTAGTTTGAAAACTATAACGTTGCAGAACTGCTATGTGAGTGATTGCCAATAAATTAGGGCTGCGTAGATAATCGCGTTTCAAAACTTCATAAAGCCGACGTCTGAATCGATATTTTACATTTTGGAACAACAAAGTGATTACGATATATTGTCATGGAAGGCTGCCAAGTGCGGGGCCAACGAACGGCCGGAGTGCGTGTTTGGTGCTCTTCGCAAATTAAAAAGCAAAGAGATAGGTCGAGCCGGAATGTCACGATCTTCCCTAGTACGAAATACTCGCCGTTGACATTTTCATTGAATCGCGCACCTATAGTACTGAGATTTGAAACGTAGTTGTTTTTCTCTTCTTAGATCCGATAGTTTATTATATTGGGACTATGTAAATATGACCACATCTCAGAATTTCGCCAAAATGGAAAAAGTGGCTCAACATTGGAAGTCGCAGAAACGCTCATTTTGTGTCATACAGCTCTTGTACAGAATTCATAACCATCCCTCCACAGTACCTCAAAGAGTGTTCCGTCTAATTGCGACCTGATTCCAATACAATCCGCCACTCTCGACAGCTACACCTTCGTGCTCCTGAGCATTAATATGATGTGTTGTGCAGATTATTTTACTGTGAAGCCCTTCCTCCGTCTTCGGAATGGTCTCCCCCTGGATATTAGGAATCTACAACAACTACAAATTTTTAATCGGAAAGTGCATGAGAACTAGAATTAAAACTAAGCGTTGTACTGCATGAAGGCCAACTTAATGTTGCATGCATTAAGGTTGCATTGGTACATTTTAACGCAATAGAGTATTTAAATAAATACATTAATACCTCTTACCTGGTTGTTATTACTATACCAGCAGAATTAATTTCACTACAAGTAATAAAATATAGTTAATTATCTTTTTAACGTTATGTGTTATCATTATGTTTTTGTTTAGAAAGACGCCTCAAGTTTCAAGTCCATCAGCCTGGCGACGTCCCTGGCGTTCTTCTTCGCGATGATCATCCAGCTCGCGATCCAGTGCATTACTGGGAACGAGCTCACGTTGCAGGTAGGTGTGATCTTATCCTACTGTGATCCCTGTTAGATCAGGAACTAGAAGGTAACTTACCCGTAAGATATGTACCGTAAAAGATTACTCGAGCGTAAACGTCTACTATGTCTTTTTTAAACCTGTACCCACACAGATACACACATACACATACTAGTCAAGTTCTTATGCTATCATTCTGAAATTTATATTATTTAGGCCCATGTTAGGTCAACACTAATGACAGACCACAATTTTTATAAATTCACTTTGCAGGTGTAGTTCTTCCGCCTTTGTAAATAGGTGACAGCCTATCCTTGTATTCACACCAACACAGACACTAGAGAAGAATGGAAATACAAAACTCTAGACTGTCAAGTATATTCTAAGAGTCAATTAACACTGGTCTAGAAAAGTCTTGCTCTACTGCAACTTCTGTACCAGTAGCAAGTTCAAAATACCTGCAAACATATACTTTTTAAATTTTGTTTTCTTAAACCTTGGGGATAAATAGAAGTCTCAGTGAAGCGTCGATAAAAGTAAAGAAAAGGTCAACGTTAGAAACTTGTGAACCGTTAATTAAATCTCCACCGGGTTGGGTCTCCTCATTAACGATCTGATTTACTGAACAATTAACTATAGCACGTTTCTCTAAGTACCTAGGTACCAACTTAACGGAAATATTTTCTTTTTCAATACCTACTACAAAGTTTTGAAATTTTAAGTTACCTAATTACAAAATGTAACTACATGCCCACAACGATATTATTTTGCGAGCCTATGTTTATTCGGTATGACGTATACTCGTATAAGCGAGGGTAATATAGAAAATGGAGTTTTTTCCACAAAATTGTGGTAAGTACAGGGCATAATACAGACATGACTATGAATATCTTTTAAAAAATACCTAGCTGATATGTACATGAATACGAACGGGAATTTTGCGCGTGATGCGAAGAGAAAGAATACAGATGGCTTCTTTGTTTCGCTACAATTATTGTGTTATTGCAGTGAATTAGTTATTAATGTGGTGGTGATGACAAATAATGTCGTGAAAGTCAGAAGTAAAGTAGAGGACTTCTATTTGATCAATATGTTATTACCGCGTAATGTTGTCCACGCAGCATTGATATGTGATGGTCCATCTTCACCTTTAAATAAGACTTCAACTATTGACTACTTTTACGATAGACTTTGAAGCTGTAAGAATAGGTTAAGTGTTGGATAAATAAGATTAAAATAAAACTTTTAACATTGATTAAAAAGGCTTGGTTGTATGAAATATGGAATGAAAACGATGCAGGATGAACTCTACCGATTGAGTTAAACCAAAGTTTTATTTGCAATTATTTACATTACATTATTACTAAGTAATAATTACTTAAGTGTTACGAAGAAGCAAAAAGTAAAGTTTCTAAAGAAGATTAATAAAACGCGAACTTATGTAACGAGATTTAGTTCATCCTGGGAACTGAATAAGATTAAACCATTCTAACCGAATATTATTTACTATAAAAGCTAGTTATACAGTATAAGCTTCCACATTCGACACCCAAAATGTGTAAAAAGCTCTTGAAACGCTTCCTCGACGTTTGCCGAGGACTCGACTAGTCCATCCACGCCAGGAATTGTAGAATCTAGCTTTGGGGCTAGCGGTGTTGGTCATTTATACAAATTATACAGAGATGTTGAAGGACATTTGAAATCTCCAAAGAATGCACACCGTGGGTTAAGCAACCTTCTGTTATAAGGGTTTTTATTTTGTTTCATCATCATCATCATCAGCCCGTACCTGTCCACTGCTGGACATAGGCATTTATTTTGTTTATTCTCACTATATTACATACGTCTGAAAAAAAATCTGTTGAGGGATATCACGTGTCCATTATTTGTAAAGGGTTCATTCCACGTTTATTATTTAGTTAACGCACAGATACAGTATGTTGATGAGATGAAATGCCCAGGCCCGAGGAGTAGCGGACGCAGTGGGGCGCAGCAGCTGGCACGTGCTGCCGCCGCGGCTGCGTCGCGCGCTGGCTCTGGTCGTGCTGCGCGCGCAGCGGCCCCTCACACTCTCCGCTGCTGGCTTCGCTAATATGAACATCGCTTGCTTTCTATCTGTAAGATTACGCCATTTCGTTCTTTATTGGTCCTTCGAATAGCTGCAACCAAACCTAGTCGCAACGAGCCAAGTACCGTCACTGATTTAGATTTGTCAAGTATACCAAAAAAGTGTTTTATATTATACATATAGATACATATAGAAAGACAGTATAAATACCAGAAAATATATTATGGAACAACTTTTCCCAAACTGGCTATAATATTGTTACGCCCCGGGGTCGAGAAACAACGGCTAGAATGCCGTAGAGGTACGTCGAACATTCGAGAGGCCTAAAGAACATTCCAGTATCCAAGTCGACGCATACAAACCACTACACAGTGCCTATATGCGTCAGAATGTAGTAGAAGGATCTCGAAAGATCGAGAAAAGTGTGGTATATTTCGGAAGCCACAAGTAGTACACAAGTACTTACCTTACCTCACCACAAGTAGGTATAAACCTACTTACCTACTGTTGGGTGTAGGTATAAACACGCGAGCCGGCCGACGCACCACAAGTAGGTATAAACCTACTTACCTACTGTTTGGTGTAGGTATAAACACGCGAGCCGGCCGACGCGACGGTTAGGTATTTAATTATTATTATTAGAAGTCGACTCGAGAATGTACCTGAACCTACTCGAATGTTCTGGATTGTGTACCGTGGTATATAAAGAGCGACGATCGAGTCGGCGGGACAGTTTCAACTAAACAGCGATACAGTGAACATCAAGAGAGAAAATTAAAGAGAGTTAACAAGTGATTGTGTGATTGTAAAAGTGTTTATTAGCGGTCTTAGTTTAACGATTGTAATTAGTTTGTGTAATTATAGTGCCTGAATAAAGTGTAATTCTTGATTTTCGTAATAGTGTCATTTTTCTATCGGTACCCACCCCCCACGTACGTAACATTTGGTGTCAGAAGTGGGATAGAAAATGCCTATCACTCCACGAGAACAAGAACCGGAGGGCGTCCAGACCCGGAGCCAACGTGCAGCGGAGGGCTCTACGGCAGCCGTGGCTGGTCCATCTACGGTCACTGCACCGGCATCGTCACCAAGACCGAAGGCCGAGATTGACCTCAACACTATCCTGATTTTATTAAAAGAACAGTCCCGAGCCCAGGAGAGGCAGGCTAAAATACAGGAGGAGCAGTACATGAAGCTGTGTATCAGTCAGCGGGAAGCCGAGGAGAGACAAGCTAAGGCCCAGCAGGAAGCCCGGGAAGCCCAGGAGAGACAAACTAAAGCCCAGGAGGAACAGTCGTGCATGCTCCGTGAAGTACGGGAGGCCACGGCAGACTGGAAAAGAGAGATGGCGGAAGTCCAAGAGAAGCTGACTGATATGGATATAAAATTTGAGGGCCGTATACAGAATGTCAACGAGAAGGTGGAGGACTACGCCGCTGGCCTACAGGTGGTAAAAAATGATATCAGAAAACTGGAGGCCAAGGTGGCTACGGGTGCCTGCGGATCCGACATTGCTGTTCCTGTAGGTGGAAGGTTTAAGGTTCCCCCATTCGATGGCACTTCTTCATGGACAGCATACAAGCTGCAGTTTGAGTCTGTCTCTCAGGCGAATGGGTGGAGTAAAGACCAGGCGAAGACAGCACTCACCTTGGCCTTGCGAGATGAAGCCCTCACTATACTGGAAGCGTTGGGAAATGAGAGGACGTACGATCGCCTGCTTGAGGCTTTGGAGGCTCGATACGGAGATAAACATTTGGAGCACGTCTTCAGAGCTCAGTTGAAGGACCGGACCCAGGGACGTAACGAGTCTCTACAACAGTGGGCTTTAGAAATTGAGAAGCTGGTGAGAAAAGCGTACCAGACAGCGTCGGCCTCGTTTGTGGATAGCATGCTCGTACAGGCGTTCATTGACGGCATTCGTGAGTTGGAGGTGAGAGCTGCTGTTCGATTGGGGCATCATGGAAGCCTAAAAGACGCAGTTGCACATGCATTGGAAGTAGAAGCTGTTCGACAAGACTCTCGACCCTATAAAGTGAGAGAGGTTTCAGTCAGTGAGTCGTCTTCTAAGAGCCGAGAATACAGCCCACGTTGCTACCGGTGTGGAGAAAGGGGGCATTTGCAGTCCAATTGCCCAAAATGGAGCAATAGGCGTCGATCAAATCTGGATGCCGCTACGAAATCTACTGACACTGGTGCAACAGAGCCGCAGCAGGGAAACGAGTAATAGCCAGGACTAAGGGACGAGTACTGGCTGGTGGTCGAAATGTCCCAGTTGTGATCTCACAAGCAAACGACGGGAATAGTCTGGTCGTCAAAGGAGGAATTGGACGAATAGCATGTCAACTTACCATCGACACCGGAGCTTCTCGGACAGTAATTAGTTCTCGGCTACTTAAACACCTGACGAGAGATCACCTAGTCCGACCTAATAATCTAAACCTTCAAACGGCTACCGGTCAGTACATTTCCGTCCATGGGGAGCAAGAGGTGGAGATGAAGATAGCCGAAAGGAGTTATTGGCACAAAGTCATCGTCGCCAACATCGTTGATGACTGCATTATTGGGTTAGATTTTATGCGTAGATACAACTGTAAAATTGATGTTAAAGGTGGCGTCCTTAAAATTGGGGCTGATGAAATACCCATGGAAGGTGGCGTAAACGGGAATGTCTACTGTGCTCGAAGGACGGTTCTTCAGCCAAAGTCGCAAGCCTTAGTTCCAGTGAAATTGCCGTACTACACGGGACGAGGATCTCACCGCTGCGTATTAGTAGAAAAGCTAGATGATGACTGCCCTTGGATAACCGCTCGAACCATCGTTACAACATCATCTGCAGCATTTATAAGGGTCCTGAACCTGAGTGATACCAAATACGCATTGCAGAAAGGAACTCGTATAGGTACTTGCGAAGAGATTTCTTGGTTAAGAACGTGTCAAGGTACAGACGTGAACACAGGGCTGTCAAATGGAAAAATGGACCTGGGAAGTCTATTGGACAGTTGCCAAGAAGATCTCAGCATGGAAGAACACACAAAGGCGCGTAGTCTATTACTGAGATATAGTGACATCTTTTCTCTACACGATGGTGACATTGGAAGGACTGGAGTAGTTCAGCACGAAATTAACACTGGTGAGATCATGCCTATTAGACAGCGTCCTCGGCGAGTTCCAGTGGCTCGGGAAAACGAAGTGGAAAGCATGATTGAGGAAATGCAGGGAAACAGGGTGATCGAACCTTCGACCAGCCCTTGGTGTTCACCGGTCGTTTTAGTGAAGAAGAAAGACGGCACATTGAGGTTTTGCGTAGACTACCGCCGACTTAATGATGTGACCAAGAAGGACAGTTACCCCTTGCCACGAATCGACGACACTTTGGATACTTTGAATGGGATGAAGTGGTTCTCCACGTTGGATTTGAAAAGTGGCTACTGGCAAGTAGAAATCAAGGATGGAGACAAAGAGAAAACTGCCTTCTCAACTGGCAAGGGACTATGGCAGTTCAACGTCATGCCCTTTGGATTATGTAATGCTCCAGCTACATTTGAGAGATTAATGGAACAAATACTAGCGGGACTACTTGGAGATACATGCCTCGTATATTTGGATGACATCATCATCATTGGCAGAGACTTCGACGATCACCTTGTCAAGCTAGAGCAAGTTTTCTCCAAATTACGAGACGCAAGACTTAAGCTTAGTCCCAAGAAGTGTTCGCTGTTTAAGCGTAAGGTGAACTATTTGGGCCATGTTATATCAGCAAATGGAATACAGACAGATCCTGAGAAGATTAGTGCCGTAAAGGATTGGCCGATGCCGAAGGATAAGACTGCAGTAAGAGCCTTTCTGGGTCTTTGCTCGTACTACCGAAGGTTCGTTAAGAACTTCTCTGACATAGCCAAGCCACTACACCAGTTGACTGAAGAAAAGCGACCATTTGTCTGGACGGATCAGTGTGCTCTGGCATTCAACCACCTTAAAGAAAGGCTTTGTGAAACGCCTATTCTAGGATACCCGGCTCCTGACATGGACTTTATTGTTGACACCGATGCAAGTAACACGGGTATTGGAGGTGTCCTGTCACAGAAGAAGGGAGATCAGGAAGTTGTGATCGCTTACTTTAGTAAATCTCTATCGAAACCAGAGAGAAATTACTGCGTCACCCGGAGAGAACTGCTTGCTGTAGTAAAAACCTTACAGCATTTCAGCAAATATTTACTTGGCCGTAAGTTTCGTATCAGGACCGATCATGCAGCTTTGAAGTGGTTACTGGAGTTTAAAAATCCTGAAGGTCAAGTAGCTCGCTGGATTGAGCAACTCCAAGAGTATGACTTCCACATCGAACATCGCAGCGGAAAGTCACATGGAAATGCAGATGCCCTGTCCCGAAGACCCTGTCCGGACGATTGCAAGCATTGCTTGAGACAGGAGGATAAAGACTGCATCAGGATGTTGCGGACGGATTCAGTCAGCGATGAATGGAGTGACGACGCCATGAAACAAGCTCAGCAGGAAGACCCAGACATTAAACCCATTTTCGATTGGGTCAAATCTGGAGTACCTAAACCAAAATGGTGTGACGTCGCCCCATTGAGTACGACAACAAAAAGTTACTGGGCTCAGTGGAACAGTTTAATGATTCACAACGGTGTATTGTGCAGGAAATGGGAATCGACAAATGGAAAGGATGCCCATCTACAAGTGATTATCCCTAAGAAAAGGGTAAAAGATGTGCTTCGATCCTTTCATGACGATGTTTCCGGTGGACATCTTGGTGTGAAGCGGACATTAATGAAAATTCGGCAACGATTCTACTGGATTCATTGTCGCGAAGATGTCGAGGACTGGTGTAGGAAATGTGTCAATTGTTCATCAGTCAAAGGGCCACATACTCGCAGTAGGGGTGCGCTAAAGGTATACAATGTTGGGGCACCTTGGGAAAGGATAGCGTTGGACGTCGCAGGACCATTTCCCACATCTGACGCAGGAAATAAGTACATCCTGGTGATCATGGACTACTTTACCAAATGGCCCGAAGTGTTTGCGATTCCTAACCAGGAAGCTACGACAGTTGCGGAAAAATTGGTGATGGAGGTATTTTGTCGGTTTGGTGTTCCTCTCGAAATACACAGCGACCAAGGCAGAAACTTTGAATCCCAAGTGTTTCAAGAGACATGTAGAATCATGGGGATCCATAAGACGAGAACAACGCCATATCACCCGCAATCTGATGGAATGGTCGAAAGGTTCAACCAAACACTGGAACGACATTTGGCCAAGGTGGTTGATAGTCATCAAAAGGATTGGGATAGGCACATACCTCTTTTTCTGCTGTCGTACAGGTCGGCAACACATGAGAGCACAAACATGACTCCTGCATGTGCGAACTTTGGAAGAGAACTGCGGTTACCGGCAGATTTACTAACCGGAAGGCCCCCAGACACACCTATGTCCATAACGGAGTACGCGAGTGACTTACGAAATCGACTAGAAGATGTTCACAATCTTGTTCGAGATAATGGACTTCAAGCCAGTAACAAGATGAAAACACGCTATGATCGTAAGTCTAATCAATCAGGATTCGAGGAAGGTTCGCAGGTGTGGTTGCACAACCCTTTGCGTAAAAAGGGAAAGTCTCCTAAATTGTCACCAAACTGGGAGGGCCCATATAAGGTGGTGACCAAGATCAACGATGTGACATATCGCATACAGAGAAATCACCGCAGCCCATGCAAGGTTGTGCACATCGACCGGCTGGCCCGATACTATGGAGATAATCATGCTCGAGACGAGCACGTTTTAGAAGGGGGTAGTGTTACGCCCCGGGGTCGAGAAACAACGGCTAGAATGCCGTAGAGGTACGTCGAACATTCGAGAGGCCTAAAGAACATTCCAGTATCCAAGTCGACGCATACAAACCACTACACAGTGCCTATATGCGTCAGAATGTAGTAGAAGGATCTCGAAAGATCGAGAAAAGTGTGGTATATTTCGGAAGCCACAAGTACACAAGTACTTACCTTACCTCACCACAAGTAGGTATAAACCTACTTACCTACTGTTGGGTGTAGGTATAAACACGCGAGCCGGCCGACGCACCACAAGTAGGTATAAACCTACTTACCTACTGTTTGGTGTAGGTATAAACACGCGAGCGGCCGAGGCACCACAAGTAGGTATTTAATTATTATTATTAGAAGTCGACTCGAGAATGTACCTGAACCTACTCGAATGTTCTGGATTGTGTACCGTGGTATATAAAGAGCGACGATCGAGTCGGCGGGACAGTTTCAACTAAACAGCGATACAGTGAACTTCAAGAGAGAAAATTAAAGAGAGTTAACAAGTGATTGTGTGATTGTAAAAGTGTTTATTAGCGGTGTTAGTTTAACGATTGTAATTAGTTTGTGTAATTATAGTGCCTGAATAAAGTGTAATTCTTGATTTTCGTAATAGTGTACTTTTCTATCGGTACTCACCCCCCACGTACGTAACAATATTTGCGTACCTAAAAAAAAGCTAAGAGGTTTTATGCTTAAACATTTAAGAAATAGACGGCATTAGACCAGACCATGAGATTCCGGTTGACGCTGCTGAGGAAGGAGAGAGGAGGGAAGCCCAAAAGGGTTGTTCTCTCATTGGGCGGGGCCACAAATAATGTCCTCTGGGTACCCGGGACGAGCACAGCACAAGCGATAGCTGCAGGCCATCGGGAGAGGTTTTAGTCAGTAAAAGTGTACAAGCATGGACTACAACACTATCCCGTGGCTGTCCCCATAGCGGTGACAAGGTGTGCATAAATGTATACACGTAGCTATAATGCGTCTATCACACACATTATAATAATTACCTACTACCAACTTCCTCTACATAACTACACGCCTGTCAATCCACACTTTTTTCTTACAACATTTCTTGTCCTCATAAAGGCCCATACTAACGACTCTTGATTTCTAAAACAATGCAATAAAATAAAAATTATTAGCACCGATTAGTAGGCTGCTAATATTATCTGCCTCAATTTAGATTCCACTATTTGTTACCAAGAATATTCATGTATTATTCAGATAAACAGATGAAAACATGCATATATAACAGAACTGGTACGATGAACTGGATAGGTACCTAATAAACGTATTGTTTTATGTTTCAGATAGTAAAAGCGGCGTACTCATACTACGCGGTACTAAGCCAGCAAAAGCAAACATAGAAGAAGTTGAAGACCGAAAATAAAAGTCTATAGATTTAGCTGAGCAATAATTTTATTTGACAAAATCCCATACAAATTACACATTAGGTTGTTGCAATAGTATAACCTACTCTATCACAGTTGTTCAGTATAAAAAAACCCTTATATAAAATTACGAATAAATACCTAAAGCTATGATAACTTCACGCCACAGTTTGTCGAGTTACCATCGTACATTGTGATGTTTCTAGTTTGAGCTAATTGCCAATTAGTGTCACGGAAAATTGTAACATTATCATTATTTACAGGTTTGTGCAAATCATAGCAACAGGACTTAGGCTAGACAGACAGTTTTACTGTTATGACAGTTGTACATCCAAGTTTTGCCTGGAAATAAAACAAAACATACTGAAAAGAAACTAACTTCCGATCCCGTTACTTAAAAACGGGTTAACATTGTTTAACTTAATACGGTTGCTGTCAAAGTTGCACATGAAATTAGTTATTGCTATTGTACTAGAAGAAAATCGATAAAAATGATATAAAAGAACAGCAATATCGTTTAACTTTAAAAATAGGTAGGGCCTAAATCAGAACGGTAATTGCCCATTTCAAGCAAAGTGTACACTTAGCAATAATGTACCTATGGTTTACCCTAGATAACCTTTTATAAGTAAGGGAACTAGTAAGTATTTATATAAACCAACGTTTAACATAGGTGCATACAGGTAACATACAAATACAATAAGCCATAAATGGTGATTCATCTGATTTATTGCAGGCCTTTTTTTAATTATGCAAGTTTCCTGACGACATTTTCCTTCGCCTATATGCTGCGAATGATCGCGTACCTACTTCGGTACGATAATGCCTGCAGAAGACCAAAAAACGCTCGCAAAAGTCAAGCATTTTTCATGTTCAGTGTTGTTTTTACACAAATTCACTGTCACGTTTAAAGATCGTCTTGAACTCACTAATATACGCACGTTACTTATCAAGATCCAATGTAATTCAGGTCTACTGGAACTGGTTATTCCGTATTTGACATAAGATTGACTGAAGTTAAGTTGAACCTGGTACATCTTCAGAAAAGTTATATCGCTATTATTGTTAAAGTCCAAAGGTTACAAGAGCGTCTTGTCCTTGTTTTATATTCGTCTGCGTGGCGAAAGAGATCACATCGTTTGACACTGGAAATCTTTTCCCTCGTGTTTTCTAACGCTAATAACAATTTGGAAATTATTTTGTCAATTTTGGAAAGTAATCTAAAATTGGAAAACATGTGTGGAGGAAGGTGAAGTCCTGTTTTCGAATAGTATTGTATTTTATGTTTTTTACATAAGACAGATCTGACGATGATCTGTCTAAGTAACGACCGTAAAATCGTGGATATTTAAGGCACATTTTAGGAATAAAAATTTATAAAAGTATAATGATGTTATTTGTTTGCATGAATTCACTCATAATTGAGGTCTTGAGACCTTCATCCACTCAAATCTTCCTTGTAGATGATATCAGGTGGTAAAGCCGGAGTTCAACTATGAGAATTCAATGTTGACTTTATCTTCCAATGCTACTTGTTATTACATTGTCCCAACGATTCAATTGTCAGTGCCAGCAATGTAGAGCGAATATCAGGCATTGAGATACCAGTGCACTTGGCAATAAATAGATATGGCGCCCAGGTCTAGTCACTTCAGTGGTTCCAAGAAATACTTCATAAGTAATCACATCTCATAAAAGTACAAAGCGTCGTAAAATTTCAATAGCTATGTGTCTAATTCAAGTTAGCTTTTAGAACATACTTAACTACTCTTTGCTCATCCTTGACTTCACATTCTACCTTTCCTTGACTTACTAATTGAGTGAGATAGAGCTACAGAAGTATATTATAAAAGCTAATGAACTATACAATTTTATTGTTCAAAACAATTCGTCTATTGTTAGGTATTGAATCTGAAACTTATTCAATTTTCCTCAATACCCATAACAATACCTTTTAGATGTAACCTCTGCGTGCACCTTGAAAAAATAATTTACCCGTCTAAAATGTCCCCAAGAGTTCAAACGGCAGAGCATTGACGTATTCTATTGTTTGCTAACTTATTGAATTCGTACATAATAATAAAATACACCAAGATTCACAAAAAAGATAGGTATTGCTCTACGTAAATTATGCGTAAAATGCCGCACAACTTTTAAATGAAACATCGAGCCTTTACGTAGGTAGGTAACATTACTAGAAAAATAGCAAAATATTTGAGCATTTCAAAGGTACAGTCGGTTAAGAATCTGATCTACCACCCTAATATTGAAACTCATAAAACCAATGCCATTAGGTTAGTTTTTTCTTGCCTCGAAATAACCACTCTCTTACTGATGTTTTCGTGATACAGAAAGTGTCACCAAAACTGCACACCACTATCTTGGCTCGCCGTACATCTCGTGATGTTTGTTACACAGACATCTAGCCGAGATTTACTTCAAGTAACAAATCTGGTAAATAGTTTAAGGAATGCGGTCGATGGTACATACCCAAGAACGTAGTGACCTCAAATGATGCCCTACGTAAATATTTGTCTAAAATGAAGGCCGTTTTCTTCAAACTTTTTGACTCCTTCGGTTCTAATAGATAACACCATGTTTGCCAACACATTGTTAAGTATCTTGATGTTGAGATTTAAGTTGGCGTGAATTATTAACATGAAGTTTTTCGACGGTAAAAACCCAATAACATTTCTTAAGTATTTGTGAGGTGGAACAGTAGAAGGATTTTAGCGATTTCATGAATACCCTTCGCATTCTCGTCCAAATTTCACACACCGAGTCCCAAGCGGAAAAGTCAATGGGTTAAGAGTCTTGAAATATATTGGTGCGTGTCATTAAGTGGCGATACAGTAGGACACAGGTCACAGTTCAAGTAGGGGAGGCTTGGGGGTCGTCGACCGAGGACGCTCCTGCGTCTTACTGTCCAGAACTGTCATCTCCTCGGACCTGACAGACAAAATATTACATTCTTCAATAAACTAATACAGCTGGATGCATACGTATAGAGAAACATTGCGCGCAACAAAAATTACACTTATGACATCTGCTTAGAGTTTTTCCGATTGATGCGTTTGTTTTGATCTGGATGTGTTCTGTCTCGCTGATTTCGTGAACAGTCATCATCAGCCCATACTTGTCCACTGCTGGACATAGGCCTCTCCAATTGCACGCCACTGTGATCTGTTTTCGGCTTCTCGCGTCCAGCTCTCCTCGTGAACAGTAAAATATCTATACTGAGTGTAAAAGGACCCCGAGCAATGGTCTTAGAAACTTTGTTGAGCTCGTAAATATCAACTATAGAAATATTTACGAACCCAACAACATTTCTAAGATCATTGCTCGGTGTTTTCTTACACTCAGTATATTGAATGCTTTATATATCATCTCTTTGTTTGGTGTGAGGAAAAATTACAGGTCAAACATAATTTTGAATACAACATATATAAAGATCTCGCAATCGAGGAGAGGTATCAGAGTAAAAGAAACTGTTTCTTAAAGACAATAAATAAACAAAAAAGAAAGTCATAAAAATAACCCTCAGAATTATTTAATTTATTGAAGTTTTATGTTATGACCAGGACTTTTTATCACGGGTGTACTTTACAGTTCTTCAATCGTGACTTAATCATAAGTATTAAGTACAAAATTATTAGAGGTAGCAAGATATATTGCATGTTCTGTTAACCACATAGATCTGGTAATAGGCGATGTCGTCATACGGGATTATTACAATATAACCTACATACATACGTATCTAAATAAAGCTAATTAAAACTCAGTTGCCAATTGGCCAGACATAAAGATTTCCGTTCACTGACCAACAATGGAATCTAGCGTATATACTATATTTCAGTACCTATCAAGACAGCTCTAAATTATCTAAATTTAAAAAAAAAAATACAGCCAAGAACTAGCATGGAGCACCTTTCGAGTAAAACTAATAGTTTTCAAACCTATCAGAAATTTAAGTTAAGTACCTATAGTCTACGACAATCGGTAGCTAACTACTTAAAGTTAGACAGTTTATCTATAAAACAATTGATAAATCAGCCATTTGGCTCCGGCAATTCTTGGCTGATACAAATCACTAGCTCACCTTTCTTCAACAGAGTTAGCAGCATTGTAGAAGACGTCAGGCATAGGAGAGTCGAGCTGGCTGAGGAGCGAGCTGCCGGCGCGGGGGGAGTGGGGCCCGTGCGTCGCAAACGGCGAAAACGGAACAGCGGCACGCAGAGCCGCTAAGCCTAGCAGTAAACTACCTGGGAGATAGAAGATTTTTTTAGTAAAACATATATGTACGCTATTCCTGAAAGAATATGTAATCCTGTGGTGGAGTGTATATAATGACACGATTCCAAGACTCTAAGGCAATGACTTTTCCATTCGGAATCTCCAAGACTGGGCCCTAGGTGGAAATGAGAAAGAAACACATGAATCGTCAAGGTTCCGAAAACAATGACCAACCTCCGCATCTGTCCCACCAAACACTAAGATTCATAATCCATGGACCAAGTTCCTGCGGTGACCACGACCGATTACCGAAGTTAACCAACAATGGGCGCGGACACTCTTTGGATGGGACCTTTTCGCCCGGCTACTGTTTCGACAGTAGTCTTTAAGACGAGTTAGAAGCCCCGAGGTATGTTGAAACGTTTAATAGTGGTCTGATCACTTGCTTAACAGTTCTAAACGTTCGGGAGTTCGACGGCCGTTGCCCAGGTAATAGCCAAATCAACTATCACAAAAAGCGGACCTCGGGTCCTCCCGACGCACAAGTGGATCGCATTATTGAGATAAATGCTAGGCAGAAGAAGAACGCCTAAGTTTTTATGACTCAAATCATCACGGAATTCTGCGATAAGATCAGTTCATTACGATTTAGATGAATCATTGGATACCACTGTTCATTCTTGCTCTAACATTTTCAGATGCAGTAGTGGTTAGCCAATTCAGAAATAGCCGATAATAACATTTAGATTTTGGCGACTGTAAATTAACTAATGGTCCTCACCAAATGGTAGATATTGTGTTTGAGTGACTTGCAACGATTTCTTGGATTCTATCCACATTCACGTACTGTATTAATTCAAGGTTTTGCACGAGAAAAGTAGGTACCTTCCTACAGACGGGAATATTTGTTGATATTGTAATACCTCTAACAGATGGAAGTAGATTCTCCTACTTGCACATACCTGGACCCAAACCCTGTACATATTTGTTTACCTGAAAAGCTAGGTCACAGCGCCCCTACTCCCTCAATGTGACTCCTATCCCTTAGATCTGTGTGTGTACTGTACATAAATGTTTCTGTTTTATTCTAAAGCAGAAGCACTTACCAGAAATAGTGGCTAGAAGTGAAAGTTGCGCGAAGAGCAGCGCAGTGGCGCCACATGCGTACATGGGAGCGCGCGCCCGGCCGCACGACCAGCGGAAGAAGTCCCAGCAGCGTAACGACAGTGTGTACTCTCCACGCCGGCACAGCACGTCCACGAACAACGCCGCCACCCACATCGTCTCCAGGATCAGCACGCACACGGCGCCGGCTCTGACGGGGGAAATTAAGGGTCAACTCTATTTGTTACATAAAACGTTTATATCGGTGCAAACAGGGACAGATGTGTTTAAAGTACATACAAACAATTCACGCTTCTGTCCCCGAGGGCAGGTAGAGATTACAGGTCAATTTACGTATCCATTTATCATGTACATCAAACATAATTATGTATGTCTTTCGCTTCTCTTCGCTTATCGTCCGTCAGCAGGACATCACCAATCTGGTCGATGTATGTCCTTCTGGGACGGTCCCGAGTCATCCGGCCCCTTAGGTCATGTGGGAAGTAGATGTGTTCACTCAGCCATTCACGGTATTCAAATTTATAATATTAAATCTTCATCATCATCATCATCATTAGCCCACACCTGTCCACTGCTGGACATAGGCCTCTCCTATATTAAATCTTGTTCCTTTATAAATATTAGCATAGATTAGGAATGGTGGTAAATCTATTATGCGTTCTGCTTGCAGTCGCTGTGAAGTAAGTTGACTGTTTCGCATGAGACACAATAGGTAATAAAATCTATTATTGCAAGTTACTGTTCCATAAATTAAAATGTGATCAAATAAACTGCAGCGTACGCGTACATAAGGGAATCGATTTGTGAAATTATTTATCTATTTCTCAGCCATATTTCTCTTTATTCATTATACGGTAGGGTAAGTAATAACTCCTCGTGAAGATCCGCACACAGTGACAATTTATTTTAAGAAAAGTAACGTACCTATTTCTACACGTTTATAATAAAAAAAATAGACAATTTGAATACAATGTATATTTTTCCGCAGACGTATCCATTGTTTGAGCTGAAATTTTCGGAGCCACAGTCTCCTGTGAATACTGTATTTTTTTCTATTGTTGTTTTTATAGGACGAGAGAATCGTTGCACGATAAAAACGCGGCACGCGAATTCGTCAGTCTAACTCTCATATTGCATAAACGGAGATATAAAAACCAACATGGCGGGATATTACATAGGTAGGTACATCAACATCAGCGTTGGAACATAAAGAACTCAATTTCTCAGCACAGGAAATAACAAACTGTATCTTTCACGAAGTTCCTTTAGGCACGAAAGTTAATGAGCCGCCCTTAAATCTACACCGTTCTATTCCGCCCGCCCAATAAAGGAACGCCTTTCAGTTTATCCATCGTTGAGCTGCCCGAGCTTGTTGTAGGCTCCGCTCAGTTTCCCGTGGGGCCTATAAAAGGAACGGTCACCGAAAATCGAATTTCCAGAAAATTCACTTTCCTCTTTGTAAGGTTTTTGAATTATGTTCTTCGTTTCTTGAGAGTTTTTACTACCCTACCTTCCTATTTCTTTAGTTACGTGACGCCTATCTCAGTGTGCTATTTAAAATAAACCTACCTCAACAGTCGTCACAGTAAAGCGCAATTCTCGACCTAACAGAAACGAGTTAACACTTGTGTATATGTACACACAACTTTCCAAAATAGAAATAGGTACATTTGTTTGTTTTACTCATGTTTAAGTTGATTATCATAGATGACTGGGTGATTGTGTCAGCATTAAATAGGTTGAGTTTTTGTAAGTTTCCTGTCAAATACTGCGCTTTCTTTGTGTTTCTAAAGATTTATCTATATGTGTAATTTGCGATTTCTTCTACTATATTATTTCGACTCTACATTACAACTCTACATTGAGACTGAGCGTTTGTTTCGTTCACGTTGGTTCTACGCTGAATTGTTTCAGGTTATATTTTTAAGTATTTTGAAATTGACTCTTAAATTCTATTGCATTCCATATACCAAATGTTTATATAATATTAGTTTACATATACACAAGTAAAAATGTTCATAATTCATTGTCAATTTGCAACATCTAGCGAATGCCATATCAGTTAGTGATAATGATAAAGCACATAAGGGTTAATTGCTTCAACTGATCGAAGGACAATTGGCATCAATCAGTCTGAGAAATATCCACGCCTACCATCCGCTTTCGCCCCGCTCTACAAGAGCTACATCTTGTAGCGCGTGGTTAAAACTTTGCACCTAATTCATGATCTAATCAATTTCTGTGAGTGAAGGATGCTCGTATATAGTATAAAATAAAGTCGCCTTCCGCTGTCTGTCCCTATGTATGTTTAGGTCTTTAAAACTACGCAACGGATTTTGGTGCGGTTATCTTTAATAGATAGAGTGATTTTGGAAGAAGATTTATGTGTATAATAAATATAGTAATTATAGTAATAGGAGAGAAACACTGTGTTGTCGATAGAATTAAATAATGTATATTGACAAAACTACTTTTTCCGGGTCAACTAAAATAACAATAAAAACATCGCACAAAACATTAATGCAAGGAAGTGAGAATTAATAAAGATGTGATTATCGAGTAATTGTATTGAATAATCAGCTCTTATGCGCCAAAAGATTCTCGTGGCATATTAATTGCAGTAGTCAATGATGCACATAGTACGAGAATTGTTACCTAGTATGTAAATATTAGTATATCGATTAGGTATATTATTATATCCGGTGGATGCAGTATAGTAAAATAATCTATAGACCTCATCCTTCAAGAGAAAAGGCCAATATCTACTCTTTTAACTTTATTTGATAAGAGAAAATGTGTGATTTTTGTCTGGGATGTAGAAATAAAGCAGCGAGCTGTATATAAAAATACACCGGTTAGGTACAACACAAACTAAGCTTAGGGAGAAACAGGTGCGTAAATGCGTTTATTGAGCCGTTCGTTGTCTATCCACTAACCCCTTCTACCTTAATGAAAAGGCTAAAAGTGACATTGTTGAACACTTGCTTTATTCTGTATTTGGTTAATAGAATCTTTGTTACATTAATATTGAGGATTCAACCTAGACGAATCCAAGGTAACTGGATCTTTAAAGTCCTTTACTTCTGAATATAAAGGCCAACATCTTAAAGATTTTGCATTCTCTTCTCATTTCTTCTCACTTACACTTAGTTTATTGTTACCCTCCTAAGTTGTGGCCAAATGTAATATTTGATATCATTAATAATGTTGTCGTCAGAATGTTATGTATGATTTTTTTTACATTGAGCATAAAATTGGTTTAGCTTATGAAAGGACAATTTTAAATTTTCTGAAAGCATTAACATACTTATTCGGTGTAGGTACATGAGGTATACATTCATAGGTAATTTCCATATAGAGTTTATCCTCAAATCTATATGTGTGCACCATGTTTGAAATAATATAGGGACAGTCAGTCGTAGACCAATGAAAATTTAGACCTAAAATGAATAAAAGGTTTTTATTTATTTTTGAACAATGTGGAATTTTCATTGTCTTTTTTTTTCTTGGCTCTTATGTTCAGCTTTAAAGCCGACAATTCTGCCAGTACAAAGTAGTTCTCTTCGTGTTCAAGTCATAGTATAGTCATAGTCTAAAGTCGTCAATAGTCAAAGTCGTGAAAATTGTGTATGAACAGTATACCTACCTTCTATCGTTATCGCTGTCTTTAAAAATAGTAATGATGTGATGTAATTTGCTTGTACTTTGTTTCCAATTTGCTATATATATAACTATTTGTTTACAACAGAATTCAGAACAACAACACTCACGTCTTGTAATAAGAAATGAAGGTAGAAGCACTTCCTAAGCAAAATATGCCCTCAATACACCAAATACAAAATGTTTATTGCCTTCTAAATGTAAAAAACCTAATGCCAAAGTGCGGTTAAAAAAGGAGAAAAAATACTTATTTTCCTTCACGATTGAGAGCTTTGTGTAGTAGTGTACCTAAGGGTACGGTCGGCTAAGAATGTAGTCTAACCGTTGAAAATGAAAAATGAACCTTATTTTTAATGACATTCACATGAGTTTCGACGTCAGGAACAGTCCAGATTTGTGGCCCATTGTAGGTACATAGGCTTTCAGAGCCATGCCGGTCTATTGACTACTCAAACCCACAACAACTTTGGCGCAAGCTAAAAACAAATGACGCAGTGTACCTATGACGTAAAGATATTACTGTTCACAACAAATCATTTAAAACTCTAATTTAAAGTGACTGAGCGTCAATAAATCTCCTTCGTTTGTTTGTTACGGAATCACGGAATCTAATTTATCTCGACTTTAAAAAGAATTTAAACTGCACTTTTTCAATGTTTTCTTTCCGGAAAGCAATTTCTTTCTTTTGTCATTGACATTATAGCGGTCGGTCACTGCCGGCTAGATACAGTCAGGGACTGTTTTAGCTCATTGTGGTTTACAATCCTTACTTTTAGAACTGCTTGAACTCCAATATGGTACGTGAGTCTATTTGCGACATACCTATTTACGTGCTTTTACCGAAAAATGCACGCCTCGACGTTATAGGGTGCACACAGCTTGTGGTTTGCGGGTTTCATAAAGATTTTTTTTATTCATCGTACGTGCTCTAAAAAAGAGCTCTGCATGCCCCAGTCTCGGACCCACAACTCGCCGGTTACAAGTATGAGTAGTTTTTCGACACTGAAGGTACAAAGATCTTTTTCCACCAGATTCCTTCATAATAAACTAACACTTATAGGTACCCCCAGGTAAATAAGGAGACATGATGTCTCCTATGCAAATAAGCATACTTACAAAAGATAAATTTACGGTAAGTCAAAGTAGCTTCATATATTATCTCTTTACCACCTTGGTTATATTCACAAAGAAAATAAAATCCCCATAAAGTCACCTTTTATTACCTAGGTAACTAATACATATTTCAAGCAATACTGCGCAATCGCAGACGCAAATATCGGTTACTTTACTTTTTATTACTTTTTCACAAATCAACAACGTCCTGCTCAGGATTGCTTACAAAAAAAAATCAGAAATTTTATAGTTCAATCATAAAACTCTACTTACATTAGTCCGGGGGCTACGTTAGAACCCAACACCATCAGTTCTGCGCCTGCGCCGCTCATCACTGCAAACACAAATATTTGTGTCATCATCATGAAAAACAAACTTGTTTTCGTCTGTACTTCCGATCGTTAAGATAAGTGGGCAAGTACATATCTACGAGTGAAAACAGTAAAGAGTATTACAAAAGCTACTGAAGTCTCTGCTTTTCATACTTGCTTTGTTCAACTATTAGGTACTTCTACTACCTCTAATTCCAGCAGATTACACCACAACATGGCTTCAATTTTTTCGTATGCACGATAAGACGAATGTAGCCAAAACCAACGTATAGTATACAACAATAATCAGTAGTCGTTTGAATATAGTAATTTTGCAGGGATCTGTGCTTGAACAGAGTTTCAGGATATGGATCTAAGAACTATACCGACAAACGCTAAGCTAATTTACCTCTATATTGTAATAGGTAGCTATTTAAAAAAAAAGCACAAGGTAAAATTTTACGGCAACATTTTAGTGAGCAAAGTAACTAACTGAATTGTAAATACTACTTTTTATAAAGAAAAGAGAAATAGGCCCTTAACATAATAATCAAATGATCGCGTTGTCAAAATCAAAGTTAATCATGATTCGTTAATTGAACGTTTGTGTCGGGCGAGTAATAGTGGATGTGAACGAATGAAATCTAATCAAATCGAAACATAATGAAATTTTAATCATTATTTCTTCGTTTGTAACGTGAAAATTACATTTTTACTGTTTGTGCTGAAAATTACAATTTTAGTGGAGCAGAAAAATATTATATTATAGCTATTATTATAGCTGCGTATACTGTGTGTAAATTGATACTATGTAATGGTCATTGGGCCCCATTACACGCAATATAGATAGACTATGTACATATCGCACTGTTAGAATAAAAGTGACACAAAACAAAATGTGTCATTTTATGAAATGAACCTTAACATAAAATGTACAAAACTTAAATTACAAAATCAGCATGTTTCGTATTGGGTCCTTTTTGTTCTAACTATGCGAAATATACATATAGGTATGTGAATCGTAGGTATACCACGAGGTTACTTCTTCAGAGCCTACAATGTACGCCATTAATCCAATATGGTAAAGAAAACCTCGTGATAAAACCAGCATGCATACCATAAGATCTGTGAACCCTAAAACGGCGATAAATTTGCATAACTAGTCTCTACTACTACTACATCAATTTAGGATTGTGTGTATTTTTGTTAAATCCAGGACATATCGCTCATTTACTGCAACATCGCGATAGGTATTTCACAATATTTTTTTATTGTCAAAAGAATCCTTAGTAATAGTAATAAGATTGTTATTTCAACCGGGTTACATTTTGAGATATTGCGTTGTTGCATTATCTGAGCGATATAATTACCGGTAAACCGGGGTGCCAAGTCTGCTTGCTACACTTTCGTCACTGCATCGCTCTGATATCGTAGCGGAATACGGTGTGCATGGCGGTTTTACTAAAGACTCCTGAACAATTTATATTACCTAAATCCGAAAAAAAAAACATTTTAAGTTACCTACTGCCTAAGCCTGTTTGAGAAAACAGCGACTAAGTTAAATCACACTCGTAATTATTTTTCCGTAGCGATATCTTCGACCAGTCTTGGTATAGAGTTTGTCATTGCAGTCAAAACTTTTTAAGCCCGTTAGTCCTTCCTGAAGGAAAATAATTGATACTTTTTTGTTCCAAATAGGAAGTGATAAAGGAACAGCTGGGAATCAAAGGTAGAGCCTGTTTATATTTTTTTTCCCTGGTAAGTACCTACTGGTCTACATATTATATTTGGTTCTTACCAATAATAGCCGTGTAACTATTTCAAAGATATACCAAGTTCAACTTAAAACAATAATTTGCCAGTTACACGTATATCAAATACAGAGTAACCAGTGCTGGTAGACCTGGGGCCTAAGACTGTTACACTCTGGTAGTTGCATCGCTCCTGCATCGTAGCGGCAAACGATGTGCATTGCTGATTTCGTTATTTTCATTTCACTGACGTACGTAGTAGAACAAAGATGCACATTGTTTTCTACTACTATGCCAGAGCGATGAGAGAAAGACTTGACCTGTTATAACTTTTGTGTTAGTCACAGGACATTTACAGTTCAGCCAGTTTTAAATATTTTCTTAGATATATATAGATGTTTAGCGAAAAGAGATAGGTACGTAAGTAATTCTGAAAAAGATTAGTCTGATCGCAAATAGAACAATCGTGGGATTTGATGGCTCTTTCGTACATACCTCTGTATTACAATCAACAGTAAACATAGTTGCTCGTTCAATTTTGATTCTTGTCACATTATTTCGAGTGGGGATTTTCCATTAAATGTCACGCGATTTTAAAATTCTGTTTACAAAAAAAAATTATACCTATAATTTGACGTGAAAATTGAAGACTGAAAATTTTACATTGTCAAATATCATTTCACTTAATAATAAACGTAGTGCAACTTATAACTAAACTATCACTGGTGTACTAAAACTGCATATTTCTTAATTGACATAATTTGTACCTACGTACAATTCACAAGTTAGGTTGAGTATGGTATAAGGTCGGAATAGTATATAGAATAGTAGAATAAGGGTTTTATTGTGGTATGGGAAAATAAAAAAAAAATCGTTTAATAATAGACGATTTTCTGCCTCGGCAGATGTCATTTTGTATGAAGATGATTTTTTTTTACATTTCGCCACATTTTGTCGCCACAGTAAAAGTGATTTACATTGACGAGCCCAACAACGTTTCTAAGACCATTGCTCGGGCGGGATCCTTTTACACTACTCTCTGTATAGATCGGTAGGTAGGTACCTCAACTAATTAGTCAACTTTTTATAATGCAGTAAGAGTTTAGGGGTACCTGCTTTCAGTCAATAATTATTGTGTGTCAATATTTTACTGAGCAGACCCAGTGCTTATTTATTTGTTATTGTCTAGCGTTTATGACGTCTGCCCTTCCACTTATCCAGGGTCTGCAATCTTATTCAATAATCACTACTTTTCCCCGATAATTTACGGCAAAGCCGGTAGTGTCGAGTAAGTGGTCAGCTTAACTACCGACCAATTAGATATTTCAAGCCGAAACGGTAACCGAGATCAGAAAATAATCCCTTCCAAACGTTCACCCATACAACCCGCGCCCGATGTTGCTTAACCTTGATAGGTTTCGGTACACCGAGGCCACGAGCACTTCATTCTATCAGAGAAACATCTGATTAAGCTTTGTTAATTGTTTGTAGGTACCTATTTATCTTGTTATCTTCTACAAACATCTATCCGTCTACCACGTTACCATTAGTATCAGACAGATAACTACGTACCTAGCTACATTTTAATTTTGTATACTTACTTCCTTATATCTACAAAGGAATATTTAGGCCATGGAAATTTTGGTTTATTTACATAACATCCTCTAGAGAAAATCCATACCCTTATGAGCAAATATTATCTTGTAACATTTCAATTATATTTAATTTATTAAATGTCACCTCTAAAACAATAACCGAAAAAAAACTGCTATATTTTTAACAACCAGTTTTCTCATAAAATAGCCTTTAGCTACATCCTACATAAACAACGTCGTACTTATATTTAGTCGACCGATCCAATATGCAGTGATAAAATCGAACTTGTCATTCTTTCGGAATTAACTGGTTATTTTTTTTAGGTTGGTGGTGAATACTGATGGTTCTGTCAAAATTTACTTACTTACCTACCTGTAAACATGCATTACAAGGTTTACCACCAATCGAACCATGCGATTGTAGCGTTCAACCCTAACGTCTAGCGTTTTCGGTCAAATGTAGGTCTAAAAAAATACACTTTACGCCTAGAACGCCCACACTTTAATCCCAAAGAGGGAGAGGCAGAGGTACTAACTAAGCAAATGCCCATGGTTCAGCAAAGGTATTTAACTCAACGTGACAGGTGGTTAGCCCATCGCCGTTATAGGGTTCACACACCTTGTGTTGTGCGGGTTTCATTACGATGTTGTCCTTCACTGTACGAGCGTTACGTTGCGTATTCATGTCTAAAAAAGAGTCCCATTGGTACCTACACGTCCAGTAGTCAGACTTGAACCCGCGACCCCGATGACAAGTCAAGTATCCAACGAACTGGACCAAAGACGCTTTTTCTAAACATCTATTAAACCAATAAAAATCCTACTAAAATAAACATATTTTTTAATAATTTAAAGCTAAAAGGGGAAATATGTTCTTCCTATACGTAGACCACAACCTACCTACTTGTCACAACATACACCCAACAACCCCATTTATTTGGACAAAACTTTTAGAAGTTTGCAAGACCGCTGGGAAACTTTGTGCGTTGGACCAAATGCAGCATCCTATTACAGACGGAGCTGAACTAAGTACTTTGGTTGAAAGCTAGAACCATATAGGCAATGTATAACTGCCAAAAACAACGTAGGTAGTTACGTAACAGCTTTTACTTTAAGGTAAACCATGAAGAGAGCTCAAATAAGGCTGGTATTCAGAGTCGTTGCTTCTGAGTTTACTCTTGGACGTCATACTTTATGTATGGTCCATTTATTGTATGCGTTTTTAACTGTTTTATTTTATAGTATATATTTTGGTATATTTTATTATTATATTATTATAATTATGGTGTATATCGCCCCTCTCACTGCCGGCGTCCCGGGTAACTGTGACTTGATGCTGAGCCGGAGTCTCCTCTTCGCTGACAAGAACAGCCACAATGTGGCTATTCATTTGTGATTGTGTATTCTATTTTTTCATATTGTTTTCTTTTTTTATGTGTGTGTAATTTGTGCTTGTCAGAGAAAATAAATTTCTTGTCTTGTCAAATACTTGAGCGAAAACTCAAAACTCACTGAGTGATCTAATGCGTATTGTATTTAGAGTGAATTTCGTAAGTTTTCTCGGCTGAGCTATGATCAACTTAGTGAGTTAAGTAAATAGATTGATGTCAATAATCTACAAATTCATGCTACGACTGATAATCATTTATCGATTACTGATTCATTATTAAGGGGGAACAGTTAAGATAAGTAGCTATTTCACTTACCTAGCCAACGTACGTCCAAGCATGGATTATATCGTGTTCCATGAAATACATATTATAGTTAACGTCTATCATCTATAACAATCTTGTTTTTAATTAAAGTTCTTGGTAATATAAATATAGGTATAAAACTACAAGGAATTAGAATCAGACATTGATATCAGAAAATGTTGATTATACAGAGGTATAACAAAGTTTTTACTCCTGTAGCAGGCCCCACCCTCTGTACATAGGTAAATACCTACTATTTGAAAAACACAACAAATGATTTGTAATAATAACTTTGTGATTACATAGGTAGGTAAACATTAAGTTACCTTTAAATCGATTATCCATCATGTGTAAGCAAAGCCTCTATTCTCATAATAATTGTTAATGTTGTCGTCGCGTGTTAGCGATCTTGTTTCATTGCGTACTATGGTCTATTATCGTTTGACACACACCGGAACGCGGAGGTGAATGATGGAGGCGTACGTTTAATAATATATACGGGAATCGCCCCAGACAGGCTACGCTTCCTCTATCCTGATTCAAGGTGGTTTAGCATATAGGCACACACACACTCGTTGCATAGATATCAGCTTTGTAAGTAAGCTAATATTGAAGACAATTAGGTATCTAAGATACGTTAAACAATAGAACACGTTCCTAAATAACCTACTTCACGATGTAACTATACCTATAAGACGATTCAAGTAATAGGTACGTACCAACCATATTAGCCATGGTCCGATACCTAGATTCAGGTAGTTACTACAACCGGGGTCCATAAGGGTACCTACTTACATAGCTATAGGTGTGCAAGTGCATATAACCTTGTAGGCACCTATCTACCCTATGTAAGGTTACAGAGTGAAGACAGGCAAGACTGACCTAATACATCCGAATTCGAACTCAACCTACCAATTGCAGTTCTAAGTTTAACGCTCAGCTATTAAGTAGATAGCCAACGCTTTAGCCAAATTATTAACCATCTGAAAAATATCCCGACATTGTAAATCCATTTTTATTGTAATGGCGAGAACAATAACACTTCCGTGACAGTGTAAACAGCTTAGGTTATCCGAATTTACATAATGTTCTTTATCTTACTTAGGTTATGCAAGTAGGTAGGTATCTCTTCTACGTAGGTAAGTGTAAATAGTTTTTGTACTTACCGATAGAGGTGATGATTCCCCAAAGTCTAGCAAGCGGCTGCAGCAGCTCCCATAAGCGCAGGGCCAGCGACTTCTGCGGCGGGCCCGAGCGGAAGGCCAGCCGGCGCACCACGGACGGCCGGCCAGCCCCACTCTCCTCACACGACTCCCCACTCATCACTCAACACAAAACACCACTTCACATCACCAACAAGACGATTCAAAACAAACAATATAACAGTCCATACTTACTTATTCCATAACTTAAATAGCGTATTACGCACACTATTGTTTTTGTGGACTTTACAAAGTTTATCTAATCACGATCACCATCATATGATCCGATTTGTCTGATAATCAAATAAGTTTTGTCTCGGCCATTGGCATTGCGCCCGAGAACCGAAATATCGCACCTTGAGAAGTACTGCGCCCTAATTTTCTATTTAGGTTCGTATTTTTGTAATTCAACGTTTTAAAAACTTCCAAAACTAAGTATTATACTATTAATTAGCAGTGTTAAATATCACTTAACATCGTGTATCTTGCTGCAAACAACGGTGCAGTTGACACACCGAGAGAAATCAGACGAGAAATTTTTCGCGGGAAAACAAAAAGGCGGGTGGCGGACGTGTGTCCCCGCTGCACTCTGGAATCAAACTGACTAGCGCAGCTCTGTGCCACACAATCTCTGTGTGGAAATCGAGACGCGAGCTCTCTCTATCACATGTGCTGTGCCCTATAGGCCTTGAACGAGTGCGGCATACCGGCACATACTTTCTTGTCAACTTTTTATTAAAGTCGTTCTTACACCTTAGCCATCCGAGTTAACTTTCACGTTAAGCGATCTTGTGTGGTCAACTAGATCGAAGCTGCAACTAGCTTCAAAGTTCAGGCTAATTAAAATGGCTCTGTCTCATGAGGTCTCACTATAAGCACTGGATATAAACTTTGATAGTAATACTATGTACTAATTAATTTCTCAACAACCTACTCGTATTATTTTATTATTAAGATATTAAAATCACGAATCCTACTTCTACAGTCGGCAAAAATTGTAACACTGAGATGCTCTAATAGAGAAATCGAGTTGTTCCCAGTCGTCGTTCCATATGTCAATGTTCATTTGAAGAAAAAAAAATGTAAGTCTGTTTATTACTATTGCAATGTGTAATGATAATAGCGGGACCCACCCATTAAAATATATCTTTATTTTTAGAGCCAGTACAGAGACAGTACTTTAAACATATAAACTACTGGTCTTCTCCAAGTAGTTGAATTTGGGATCCAGGAAATCCTGGATCCCAAATTCAACCTAAACGTAGTAAGTAAATGGAGAAAGAAAACAAATACATTTAAAAAATATCTTTATTGTAATTACTTATAGTCAAGTTAGATAATAAGATTGCAATGCAATTGTCCCCACTGTGTACATGTTAAAGCAGAAACTTATCTCAATGACAATCTATGATTCGAACTGAGTTGTAATACGTACTTATAACAAAAAGTGTTACTTTCTTATAAAAGTGCGAAATTCATTTTTTATCCATATCACAATCGTCATCATTATGCGACATCACATTACTTAAGTAGAACTTATAGTGTATCTTTTAATATAATATTTGACACGAAAATCATTAGAAACACCTTAGAACAGTTACACTAAATACTGGGCTCCTAGGTATCTATTACTGATCGTTATACGTTAGTATATGACGTTTATTGTTTGCATGAACTAAAACTCAAAAATCGTCCGATACAAAAATGTTCCGTATTTTAGACATTGGAACCCGGCATTTATACACACATGTGTCAAGATATACAGTCCCCGAGATAACAACAGAATACTATGTTTCAAGTTTATTAGGCAGAAAGAGGCTGTAAAAACTACTATCTATTATCAAACGACGTATATCACTTTTTATCCTCACATTCACAATGACTATCTTCAGAATGCAAATGTGCCTACATATTGTGTGTACAAATAGCATTAAAAAAACTAATGTATTTTTATCAATACAAGCATATCAATACTTTTTTTCTTTACAGCTTATAGCTATTTTTGTGAGAACTTATACCGAATTCAAAGTTAACTACTTTTCATAGAAATATAACTATATTTCACTGTTTGTCTACATCCATAACGTCGGACGTAGCCTCTGGATTATCTTTGTTTTCTGTGACTTCCGTTTTTTCTTCTTTGGGTTCAGTATTGCTCTCCGTTTTGGTTTCCATGGCAGTGTCCTTATCTTCAGGTTTCTTATCTTCCGATTTTATTTCCTCTTTTGGTTCTTTTTTCTCATTTCTGAAGAAATAAAAAACATGAACAAACAAAACATTACGTGCATACTAAATATCATCATAACTAAGCAAATTTAAAATGGATGCTACCGTTTTATTTTCGGTAATAGTGCATTTACATGTCCATGTCAGATTTTCAGGTAAAAATCGACATTATCTTTCTTTACACAAGCAAACTGCAGGTTTGGAATGCGGCCCCAAAATAAGCAGGTAGTTCGAGACTTTTTGACAGTCAACAAGTAGTACTTAGCTTGCATTAAAGCGCATTCCAAACTGCTAGATCCATCTGTGCTTGTAAACCTGGCTATAGTTTTTCATAGAAACACTTGTCTTCAAACTAATCTTTGACAACATTGAAAGTAGCAAGTACCTTTAAGATGTGTACATAAAGATCTTTATCACTACAAAAGACACAACACGTTAATTTAAGTCATCTAGTCTGGAGTAATATTATTACTTTTACATTGTCGTTACAAAATAAGTGGTAGTGCATTTAAGTATTTTAAATAGTCATTGAGAGCTATAGCTCCACATCACAAAAAACTATCGCGTAATGCACGCTAACCAATTGTACAGATCAAACAATTGTTTTCCTTACTTAGTAGATCCGTTGACGACTTCTACCACGTCATCCTCTTCTTCGTATTTGATGTTGATGACTGCGTCCACTTTAGTCTGTATGCCCTTCAAAGCTGAGTGGAATATTTTGGTGCTGGCCTGTACAGAAAATTTAAAAAAATATTACACATTGTCTATTAGATAGTTTCCAAATACTACTTTCTAAGAAAACATGAAGACGTTAAGAAAATGCATTTTTAGGTAATTAATAGTTTTAATATGAGGAGATTCATCTAATATTCATGTCAGTGTCTCATTCCGCTTACGTGGGAGAACTGACAATTAATACAGAAGTATGATAAATTGATTATGTAACACATTTATTAAATTTCTTATTTACAAATATAAAAAAAATACATTTCACGCCTTTTAATCCCAAAGCGGGGTAGGTTAGAGGTACTTGCTTAACAAGCAAATGCCCACGGTTCACCGAGCGCATTTAACCCAACGTGACAGGGGGTGAGCCCATCGCCGTTACAAATGATACCACGTAATACTTGTGTACCTAAATTAATACAATTAGTTTTTGAACTCTTAACAAGATGCCTTATTGTAGCCTGCATTGAAAACTGAATTACGAAAACAGAAGATGATGTAACGCACAGGGTACTAAGGGCTTTTTTTTATGAAATCTCTTCTCCGCTTTGGTGGAGAGCCGGCTGGTGGCGGGTGGCGGGTGGCGGGCGGCGTGAGAAGTGACACTGACCGTGAGCGAGGCGATCCTGTTCCGGGCGCAGGCGAGCTGGTCGGTGAGCGCGGCGACGTGCGTGTGCGCGGTGCGCGAGGCGGCCTGCGTGGCGGCGGCGGCGGCGCGCATGGTGCGGGCCACGGCGCGCGCCTCGCCCAGCGCCGCCTCCAGCGCGGCGCGCGACATGGAGGCGCGCGACAGCGCCAGCAGCGACGCGCCCACGTCGATCAGCCGCGACTTGTACTGGATCATGCCTGCCGGGACGACCACTACTGTACCGAGTGCACCTTCTACAACTCCACTCCGCTAGCGCATATAACGCTCGGAAATTCGTTGAAACGAACGAAATTGCACTATCGTAACATAAAAGCCAATTATAGTGCCTATTATTTCTATCACTTTCTCTAGACGCACGTGCGAGACCTTTACAGAACTACGAAATCAAAGAAAACTTTCAAAGTATTTTTATGATCTAGGACTAGACTGTAGTGCTAACGTTCAACTCGCAAGTATTTAGTTAAACTACTGTTTTACCTCCTTCGGGGACCTCAATGACGGTCTTTGAGCCCTCTTGTTGGTCTCCCCCACTTTCACACTTGAATACCGGCAACAGATTTCTATTACCCGCCGCAATACTTGCTTCTAATTCTGCGATCTGAGAACAAGGACATATTTATAAACCTCTTGTCTAGTCTAATAACTAGACTAGGTTGTATTTAACTAAAATTGTAAGTGAAAGAAGTGATTTAATAAACTCTTATATTTTTAACTCAAATATGTATGGTTAAAAACAGTAAAGTGTTGCAAAAATAAAACGACATAATCAAAATAGCCTCCAAAATCGATATTATATAAAACTCAAAGTCCTGACTGATTCAATCATCGCTGACGTATCAACGCCCAGCTCAAACCCTCAACCCTAGAAAGCTTAAATGTTTAACAAGGGTTCTTTTTATGTTTAAGTGAGGCAAGAAAGGACTTTTCAAAATGTATCCGCAAAAAAAGGGGGAAAAAGGGGGGTAGAAGTTTATATGAGATAAACATCAATTTTGGAGTTTTACTTCTAAAACGTATATTTTTTAATAAAAATTAATTCTGGAACCCGGAGGTTCCACTAGTTAGTAGATACTTCCAACTTACATGTGGTGGTACTTCCTCGGAAGGCACGGCGACATCGAGAGGCAGATCCTGCATAACCTCCGGGCTTCCTGATGCCAGATCTTTGATAGCTTGAGACAGTATTCTGTACAACATTTTTAAATTATTACTCAAGGTACAATCAGCACCATTGTTTACCATTTTACCAAGTTTGAAACTACAACAACATTCACACACACATTCACACTTGTGGAACAAAGTACAGTACTCACTTGTAATTAAAGTTTTCTTTAACGCAAACTTTTTCCAGTATATTACGTATCTGCGACCTGGACAACTGAAGGCCAAGGCTCACAAACAAGTTCTGCAGGTCTTTTTTCGTGATGTAGTTGCATCGTGTCGTGTCGAAGTATACGAGCGCCAGAAGCAAGTAGGGGTCCGGTGGGAGGTCCACGCCGCGGCTCTTCTGCCGCGGTGAAGAACTGCGCTCGTCGTCACTATGGGAATCCTAGGTAAAGAATAGAACATTTAACAATCAACACACATTCTTGATATAATGCCTCCTTGAAGGAGCATGATGTCTGTGCAGCATAGCTACAATTCCACAGAAGTACATCAAGTAACTTCTATAGTCCCTAACGGGGAAGGCAGCACGGTTATAGGTCGAATGATGACAATTGGGGTTTGATGGTCAATTTGTGCCTAGTAGCAAGTAAATAAAACAAATAAGTAGCAGACCCATCACGCAATAATACCTTTTTAATCTTGAATCGTCTTTAGCGTCATTTTATAAAGCTAGTATAATTATTTGTACGCCCTAGATCTGTACGAATATAAACCGCAATAAACCAAGTCATCTAAAAATAAATAAATGGGACTACTGACCCGTCTATCTCTCCGACGCGACTCTCTTTTGTCGTCTTTTTTCTCAGACTTATCTTCTTTCTTCTCACCCTTGTCTTCCTTCTTTTCATCCTTTTTGTCACTCTTTTCAGATTTATCATCTTTTTTGTCCACCGACTTCTCCTTTTCGTCTACTTTCTCTGGTAGCGTGTATAGAGTTTTGTAGATGTAAAAACCAAAGTCTCGCATCATCATTTCGTTGAAAAGTTCAGCAAAGACAAACAACTGTAAGAAAAAGGATCAACATTAATTACTTATTTCCAAATGTCAAAAAACAATTAAAATATTCGTTGACGACAAATATTACCTCAAAGCTGTGCTCCTTGTTGTCTGTAATACGATAATCGAGCAGTAAGGAGAGCGTGGCGACGGTGCAGTTGAACTTGCCACCTTTAGCTGTGGCCGAGGGATGCACCACGAAGTGCGGCGTACTGGGCAGTTCATATCGGTACTTTATCAATTGCTTTTCCTTGTCCAACTTCTTCTTGTCTTCTTCCTTTTCCTTTTCAGTTTTCTCTTTCTTCTCAGTATCTTTCTTTTCCTCGGTCTTTTCGTCGGCAACTGAAGCTGCACTCTCCTTTTCTTCGTTATCTTTAGACTTCTCTTCTTTTGTATCAGATTCTTTTTCTTCTTCATCGAGTACCATTACCTCATCCTTAGTTTCTTCCCCATTAGTCTCTTTTTCTTCTTCCGATTTCAAGAGTTTGGTCAAACGCGACAAGAGTTGAGGCCGAAGACCTGTAAATTGTTGAAAATGTATTGTATTGTATTAGTATTTGCGGACCGGCTAAATTTTGTTTATTCGCTGTATAGTGTAGAAAGAGTTTGGGACATGGTGAACCTGAATGAATGTTGTTTGAACAAAGTTGGATCACATTAATTCTAAACGTTTTTATTACCTTTACTGCTAACTTTTCTAGCACGAAGTTCCTGTCTTAGTTGATCAACTTTGATCGTTTTCATGTCCAATTGTGAATAGTGCGTCGGCTCGGGTCTTTCCTCATCATCTTCCTCAGTAACATCAACAGACACCGCGCTGTCATTCAGATCAGTTTTTTCCTGAAATATCACAGACAGTTTATATTTTCATGTCAAGCTTAAACTATCAGTTGAGCGAGTTTCACTACTTCAGGAGAGGTTTTACTAAACTTGTACAGTTAAGGATGAAGTATGGAAATCTATCCCAAAACGAACTGCAAAATGATTTTTAATGTTATGGTAAATTAGTGAAACCATAGTCCTGCGAAAACGCGCCGCAGCAGAATCAGCTGTTGGTAACATCCAGCAGCGAGTCGGCTGTAGTAAAGCCAAAGTAAACTGGGAACAAACAATTTGTGAATCCGAGGATGCGGCGGCGGCGGTGGCGGCGGACGCGGCGGGCGGGGCCGGCTCGTCGGGGTGCTCCAGCCGCTGCACGGCCGCCTCGCACGCCGCCTTATACCGCTCGGTAACCGTGGCCCACTCCGTACGATGCGCCTCCGCCGACCAAACGTCCGGCAGGAACAACACGACGCTCTCCATTCTCGACTTGCCGCCGCTCGAGCTCTCGCGCCAGTAGTAAAACTCCACCATTCGGAACCTGCGCCGGTAACTCAGTTATAATCTCGGGATACTCACGTGCGTACGGTAGCGCCACAGTACATCGACACCTCAGCGCCCCCACACAACGATGTACGAACGCCCTCCGGCACGATTAGTATTCGCTCAATCTGCTTAAAACTAACTATAACTAGATGTAGGTAGCCAAAAGATAACTTCCGAGTGGTGCCCTCTGCTCTGAATCCCAAACAGCCTTGTGTAGAAGCTTAGAATATGGAAAGAAGAAATCTTTTGCCTGTCGCCGTAAGTGATGAAAATATTTCGTCAATTGCCAGCAATCAGGACAGGAAACAAAATCTTTATTGAAACTTACCACTGAGTGCAAGAAGATAAATCAATGCCAGTTAATGCTTTGCATGTTCGGATTGCAGTTTTCACCAACACTGTTGGGTCTGATTGGGGGTTTTCACCATCAAGAGAAGGACTCCATGGACCACCAATAGCAAAGTTTTCTCCACCCTTGCCTTTTTGACCAACAAGGAACTTGATAAGCCTGGTGGGATGTAAGGCATTCTTACTGCTGCTTCTCTTGTCTTTATCTTTCTCTTTTTCCTCTGATTTAGTCAAACCACATTTTTGATACAGAGTTTCCAGAGTTGGCAGGCTAATTAACATCACCTACAAATAAAGATATGTATTAATGTTCATCAAAAATAAATAACTAAAGTATATAATTAGTAGGTAAAAAAGATACAAAGTTAAAACAAACCTTAGCTGAAAATCTATAATCTGCATCAGCAGGCTCCAAAACAGCATCATTAAGTACAGGGTTGTCCACTTCCTTATTCATAATATGGTAGGAACAAGGATTGTTTAATGGGAATGGATTTTGAGGAGGAAAGGTTTCACTCCATCGGACAGATGCAGAAAAGAAGTCTGATGGTACATATAAGTTGTTGTACCTCTGTGACAAAGATGGAACATCCAATTTAGAACTGAAACAAAAAGTTTGTATTACATTTTCATAATGACAGCGGGCCCCAAGAAATAGATGTCTTATGTGTGTGTATACATGCTACGTTAGTTACGTCTACCTCAAGAGTACTTACATATCCAAAGGCATTCTTGGCACCCTCACAACATACTTGGGAGGTGAAGGTTGATGGACAACAGGTCGCTTGCGCGCGGGGGAATCGCGGCGACGGCTATCTTTGCGATCACGAGACCTTGAGCGGCTACGAGAACGTGATCGTTTCTAAAAAAAACGAAGAAAACATTACAATAATGAGGAACACAGAATAAGGAACAGTTTGACAGAGTAGTGATAGTAAGGTACCCAGTGTGCAGAGGTTGCCCAAGAAGCACAGTGGGCTTTGTAAATCTTCTGTGACATGGCCAATAAGACGAAAAAAACACTAATATGTCCAATGTAGCGTTGCTACAGGCCGTTGGGCCTTAAGAGTATGGTATGGAATTATTACTCAAGATTGAGTGATGAGCCATCCAATCATAAATCAAGTAAAATGCATTATGGACAATCAACATGTTAAGCCAGATAAAAAATTATTACTAGATACCCTCTCATGGTAACATTATAGCCTATGTCGAGCCAAAGAGAAAGAGCAAGAAAGTCGAAATATTAGATTTATTCTAGAAACGATTTATGAGTGATATTTTGTTACCATGAATTATAGTTGTCACAAATGTTTTATGAGCAACAGACAATGCATTCTAGGTTGCACAAGATGAAACCTATATGTTAGCTGTTCATAATATATGCGGTAGAGCTTATTTTATTTATTTTACTTATAACTGCGTAATCAAAATGTGGTCACTTCAATACATGAACAAAAACAATCACATCTCTATTATTGATGACAACGAGCTAAGAAGTCTAATGCTAAGATACAAATGTCATCGCCATACACTTGGTTGTCAGTCACATCCATTCTAAAAATTGTTCATGGATTTATCAATGTGTCAGAATTTGCTTCTTAGCTGATGCCAACTATAATTCTAAACATCAGTTTCAGATTACAAGTTTAGTTGTTTTTAGACAGTCTTCTGCACATTAGGCCAATGTAAAAATGGGGTTACAAGCATCCTTTCAAACTTTTAATTATGCATAATCTAATATTCAGACTTAATTATAAAATTGAACAAATGTTACCCGGTCCTCTCTCCTAGGTGGGCGGTCATCACGACGATTGTTGTTAGGAAGGGACTTTTTCGGCGGCGGCACAGCATTGTAGTTGTTAGACTTGGCTGGAGCAGACTTATTATTTGGTCCAGTTTTTGGTAAAACTTGAACTCGTGTAGCATTCCACTTAAACGGCATATTGGGGTTGAATGTAGCTTCCACCAGAACTCTGTCGTTGACTTTAGGAATAATGCCTTTGGCGCAGACTGATGTTTGGTAGAATACATCGTGATCTACAAACCCGAAATCGTTGTGGGTCTTTGTTACGACACCAGTGAATACCCGTTGTTCGTTGGTGTTTGGCTGCGGTTGACTGCTCTGGTTGTTCTGATAGATCGGGTTCATGGCTCGAGGAGTGGGATAAGCAACAACGTTGCCAGGATACATCTGACCTTGGGCCATTTGATTCATCTGCATCTGGCCAGCCATCTGCATACCCATGGAACCCTGAGTTTGCATAATATTGGTATTATAAGTTTGCTGAAATGGCATCATACCTTGTTGACTCATAGCCATAGCATTTGGATCCATAATCTGAGGGTTCATGCCGGTCATGTTTGAATTGACATTCGAACGCGCCCACGGCGGATTTTTAGTACTGTTTTGCATCTTCCCTTACTTTAGCTCTCTGGCTTATAAATATAGTACGGTATCAACGTATGCAAGTGTAAAAACTTCAATAAAATCAACGCACACTAAACAAAACAACATGCGGTCGGTCCGCTCTTGCAAAAATATACAAGCAAAATGGCGGCTTGCAGTGTTACCACTTAAAAAATGCTAAGGTTTCAACAATCGATTATCCCTAATGGTCGAATAAATTGTATTCGTTCTCTAATCGTTCTTGCAATATCAATGAAAAGTGCGACTGAGTTGATTGTCCACACTGACGTCAGTTGTATTACCAGTCAGTACTTGATTAATTGACAAGAATGGTAGTGGTGGTGGTGATGTTTTTTCTGTGTTACAGTAAATAATTCCTAATTAATTCTGTTTGCCCATTAACTAGATTACTGTGTTTGTTTTGTCGAGTTTATACATAACTTATTTACGTCGACCGTCGAATCAGGTACGTAATTGGTGTCTTGTAGTTTTCTGTATCACAAACAAAATCGAAGACCAACGCCTTAAGTCTGGTGCTGACCCATTGTACATCCGTAATATAAGTTGGTTGATCTATAATCTCAACAATATTTGTATTTTACATTGCAGTATTACTACCTACAAAATGGCAGAACTAGCAGCTCTCCTACAAACAGAAATACCAGAGGGTCGGAACCACTTGACTGATAGTCACACCAATCTGGAGAGAGTTGCAGAATACTGTGAAGCGAATTATTTTCAGTCAGAAAACAAACGATTGGCTTTGGAAAGTACTAAAAATTATACCACACAATCTTTAGCCAGCGTGGCTTATCAAATAAACACCCTTGCCTACAACTTCCTTCAGTTACTTGAGTTGCAAACCATGCAGTTGGCTGAAATGGAAGGACAAATGAATCATATTGCACAGACTGTTGCTATACACAAAGAAAAGGTTGCAAGAAGAGAAATTGGTGTATTAACTGCCAATAAAGTCACCAATAGGCAGTATAAAATTATTGCCCCTGCAAACCCAGAAAAGCCAATAAAATATGTGAGGAAGAGTATTGATTACACAGGTAAGCAAGTTTGAAATGACATTATTACAAAAAAATATGGTCAGTGAACAAGCATTTAGTTACTATCATGCCTCATAAGCAGAAATGTTGTGTACCATGTATCACACTTCTTCAATAGGTACCTATTTAGACATCAAGTTTAAGTCTTACAACCTTAGAATATATCAACATGGTAAGGATGAAGTTTGTGTGATGTGGGTATTAGGTGATGCAACTCTATCCAAAATACACCTGATAGAAGACCGATTGGCTTGCAACCTTTGTCAATACTCTAGGATTTGTAGTTGAGCATCAAACAGCCTGCTGTCACCTATAAGCCTTTTAGCCTGCATCTCTATTGCCTTAGAGCCTTGAGCTGGTACTTTACTGATCTATTCCTAGTTTTATAAAATAAAAAATTTAGTGATGTCTGTTCAAGTAATAAACATGTAGACTCAATAAATAGACTAAGACAAGTCACTTCTCTTAATGACAGGTGCAATAGGCAATATAACAAGCAATGGCAAAAGAGGTTTTGAGACAATTTACTTCTTTTCCTCTCCTGGAATATCTTTTGATATAGTCCTGTTGTGCAAGTGTATTTCAGAAAATTTGGATTTTATATTAGGTATGTACCTGCTGTCTTAACCAGATTGTCGGACCACCTTGTTGGAGGTCTACGGATGTGCTTTTCCCATTCATGGTTGCCACTCTAGGATGTCAGTGAGCTGACATGATGATGATTATATTTTTTTTTGTCAGCTCTGGACGACATAGGCCATGGTGCACGCTGGGCTTCTGGCTTGGGTACACCGCGCGGCGCGAGCCGACGTTCCGGACCGGCCCCAGCAGTGCTGCCGGCGCCCACCACAAAGCCTCCCACTCCACCCTCAGCTGTCAGGGCCAACTCAGCCGCTAATACTGGCACACTTGGACGTGGTACTCTTGGTGAGTTGCCAAGTATTCAGTTTTTTTTAATTTTATTTATTATGTAGAGCCAACAAGAGATACACTCACACATAACACTTAAAAACTAAATACAATTCATTCATAAAATGTTCTTTAATTTTAGGCTTCCACTACATTTTGTGCATTTGTTATTATTTAATTATATTGTAATTTGCTTGCTTACCATCATTATAAGTTATTGTAAATTTTAATTGTCATGTCTATTTTGTGTTTGTTATGCATATCTGTAATTTTGGAGGAGCATTCATCAGATTTATAAAACAATGTTTCAGTTGGTATGTTTTTATCTGCCGGTGTGTATGGATGTTTTGTGTATATGTTTTAGATGTTCAGAAAGAGCTTCAAAGTAATAGTCCTTTACATATACGCGTTATAGTAAAGCATGTACAACTGTAATGTCAGGCAAGTCGTCCCGCGAGTACCGCACGCCGCCGGCGGTGGCCCCGCCGCAGGTGCCGTCGCACTACGCGCCCAACTACCCGCGCGGCACCCTCCAGCGCCCGCCCGGCTACTCCGCGCTGCCCGTCTCGCAGCCGCAGGTCACTACTATCCACTTCGTAATAACTATATAAATAAATTAATAACTATATAATGTTTATTCATATTCATATCGATGGCTTCCAGCCAAAAAGGCCTAAGCGACATTTAAGTAATTTTACAGGAGAGTGGTTTAAAGTTTAAAAAAAGCAAAGTTTTGTACGTAAAACACATAATCTCTGCCACGTAAGCGACATCAAAGTTCGTCATACAGCTATGAAATCTACACCAATAGACGTAGAAAAAAAAGGTGATTCAAACTGCATACTCAACTCGTTTTGCGCAAAAATGTCGCTTAGGCCTTTTTGGCTGGAAGCCCTCGATAAAGTCAAAGTCAAAGCGTTTATTTTTCATCTTAATAAGTGCTATAACATACAGATATACAGTAGCATAACACAAAGCTTGATGAACGTCATTATGACTTTAAAACAAAAGTAATCGTCCCCGGTTCGAATTAATTTCTTTTACTGGCCAGAAGAAACGGGAAGAAACTGGCATCTTTTCAAATCGCCAAGGCTTACTGCTAAGTATACTTAACATAAATATGACTTAATACTCATTTAACAAATGCTTGGTGGCCGGATGCATGCCTGACTGGTGAACAGCTCAAGGGCACTAAATGATATTAACATTAAATAAAACAAAAGAGTTCCCCTGTGGGTTATGTAACTAACCCCCTCAGAACATGCAAGCAACCACCCAGCTCATTACCAACATTAGTGATGTGGAATGTTTAGCCTTAGATGTCTTAATAATTATGTTTTACATCAATACGAGCTGACATGTTTGTCCATGCATTATCATCATGTAGGTAATCATCAACCCTGTAGTATACCTTACTAATTAACTGTTTCTTTACAATTGACTTAAATTTTCCTTCAGAAAACTCAGTTATTTCCTTGGGCAGTTTGTTATAAAATTTAATAGCAAGTCCTAAGAAGCACTTGCTAGTTTTGCTGAGGCGACTTAAAGGCTGATAAATCTTACACTTATTTCGAGTGCTATATTTGTATACCTCATCATGCTGCAAAAATGAATTAATATTTTTTCGGATATACATAATATTTACAAAAACATACTGTGATGGAAGTGTCAAAATATCTATACCTCTAAATTTATCTCGAAGGGAGTCTCTGGAGCGCATTTTATATATTGCCCTTACAGCTCTCTTTTGGAGTACAAATATCGTACCTACATCAGCAGCATTGCCCCACAACAATATACCATATGTCATTAAGCTATTAAAGTATGCAAAGTACACCAACCTTGCCGTTTCAACATCTGTTAAATCTCTGATACGTCTAACGCAAACGCGGCCGAGCTTAATTTAGCGGCGATATGTTGGTCGAATACTGAGCGTCTGTAGTCCAGTTGGTCGGATACTTGACTTGTAACCGGGAGGTCGCGGGTTCGAGTCCGGCTACTGGACGTGTACCAATGGGACTCTTTTTCAGTGCCTATGTACGCAACGCAACGCTCGTACGGTGAAGGACAACAACGTGATGAAACCCGCACACCACAAGGTGTGTGAACCCTTTGACGGCGATGGGCTCACCTCCTGTCACGTTGGGTTAAATAACCGTGGGCATTCGCTTATTAAGCAAGTGCCTCTGCCTACCCCGCTTTGGGATTAAAAGGCTTGAAGTGTGTGTTTATTTATATAACGCACAAAGTTAGTTAAAGTTGGTACTTTGGGAAAAATTGAGGTACCAAGTCTTATTTTTTACATACATATAACCAAAAAATAAAAGAAAGAAATACAATAATTATGCAACAACAAATATAGATACGTACTGGCGCGACTGATACTCAAAACGTTTCTTTCATAGTGAGAGAACTTTGTTTGTACACAGATATCTTGCAAGGAAGGAACCTGGGCCTAAGATTTCGGTGGCTGAAATTATAGCTATCAGCGTCAAATATTAATATTCATTATTTCAGATTGGCATGGTTCATCCAAACCAACACCAGTCCAACTACGGCCAGCAACAGGATCTGCATTCCAGCATGCCACGTGAGTACCAAAAATGCTTGAGATGTCATAACAAATTTTGTAAAACCAAGGGGTAATCATGTGAGGAGTACTGACTCATGGCTTGTGCCATGTAGTGTGCAATAAAGAGTATTAACCTATTGCTGCAGGCCAAGAAGTTGCCTAGAAGCAGTAATTTACCCACAAATTCTGGGCGTCTGTGGTCCAGTTGGTCGGACACTTGACTTGTAACCGGGAGGTCCCGAGTTCGAGTCCGGCTACTGGACGTGTACCAATGGGACTCTTTTTCAGAGCCTATGTACGCAACGCAACGCTCGTACGGTGGAGGACAACATCGTGATGAAACCCGCACACCACAAGGTGTGTGAACCCCATAACGGCGATGGGCTCACCCCCTGTCACGTTGGGTTAAATACGCTTGGTGAACCGTGGGTATTTGCTTTAGCAAGTGCCTCTGCCTACCCCTCCTCGGGATTAAAGGCGTGAAGTGTATTCTGATTTCAGCTACATTATAACCGATCCTATTATATCTTATGTACAGCACCGCCATCACCGTTGATTGGTTCAGACGGCGAACACAGCCAGCACTCGCAGCAGTTCAGCCTCCCAGGACAGGTAACTCTAAATGTAAGATTGATCACTCACTATCATTAAACATTTACCACTGTATTCATATACTTAGAATAACGCTATTACCATCTAATAAACATAATTAGACATACAACCCATAACTGACAGAATAAAACGTGACATAAATATGAGAAACGTGAAGTGAGTAAGACATAAATCTCGTGTACATATGCTGCATAGTAGGCATTGACCATACAAGTACTAGACTGTTCTGTCGATACATAATGTCCTAGTTAAAAAAAACTTTAACTTTTTTTGCTCGTCACACCGGCGCGGCGCCCGGGATCTGGGTGAATGACAGTCGACTACAAAATTAAATGAGCCAATGAGGCATTTTTTTTTTAATTTAATTTGCAATTTTCTCAAAAGATGACGCTACGATGTTCTATGTCGATCATCAATCAAACCGTCTTTGACCGAAACTTATTGCAACAATTTCAAACAATATTGAAAGAAATGTCACGTCGTATTCAGATGTACGTGTATCGACACAGAAACTAGTAGTGACCTCAATGCCATAGAGTGAAATGAGTTTTAAAATGCCTTATTGTTAGTTTCCCTATTTAATTCGGTTGCTAAAAGTTCTTTTATGAAAAATATGGAACAGGATTGTTAGTAGTTGTACGGTCAATAGTAGCAGGGTATTGTTACACTCACACTACCAAAGACAGTTGGGATGCAGACTTACATTGCACGTTGAAAATGGCAGTACACAAATAAATTTTCTACACTGTAAACAAAGTGAAGTGTGAAACCCCGCTTTTGGGAACGTGGGGTGTGAATTGTATTTATTTATTTTAATTATATTGACGTTGGACGAAGCGTATTTCGTAACCACTTATCTATCACCAATATCATGTGAATTTATCCATCTCAAAAAGTTACCAATTAACTATTTAAGTTAAAGATGTTCTCCGTTCCTCTGAGAATATGGACACTTTATCTCAATATGTATGTGTGTACCTTTTTATGCCACGTGAAATTTTAATCTGAATATAAACTACAAATGTTGAGTGTGATGATGGTGGTTTAGTATTTTTATCCACTACTTGAGTAATGTTTCTTTCTCACGCATAAAGGACTAGGATGTGCAAGTAGGTATTATCTGTTACTATGACCCTTTGTGACAGATCCTAAATACCTACTTTTTATTGCATGTTCATCAATTAACATGTCCTGAGCGCACGTTAGAGTTTATTCAAACTACTGCACCGTACTGTTTTATTATTACATTATTTTGTGTATTTTAAGAAAACACACAGTATATTTAAAACTATGTTTTCAATTCAGTGGCTAGATAGGTGTACTGAGATAGATAGATTATACACTGAACAGTGCAGTTCTCGAGATTCCTTCAAGACCCAAGTATTTTAATACTACAATCAAATCTCACATTATCGCATTTATGTGAACAATGAATGAATTAATTTACTCAAGTAACAATTTTGGACTATAGCATAGTTTAAATGTTTAGTTCTCACGCTGATGCCCATGTTCTTGGTAACTCACCATTGAAAATAATATTTTGTTTTTCCTTATTTCCCCGTAGTAGAGTTCAATTGCACGAAAAACAAAAATCAAATCGAATTAAGGTTTTTTTTACACAAGATCTATTCCTTGAACTTAAGTGTGATGTGTAAATGTGTAACTAACAGTAAGTTACCTACGTGTTCGTGTGTAGCGCGGCGGCTCCATCCGCGGCGGGTCGGTGTCGCCGCCGCTGCCGCCGCCGCCGGCTGACGACGACCTCCATGACGGGTTCGGGAGGCATATGCAGGTCAGTGATAATATAAATCAGCAATAAACTTTTTTTTTACTTGCCGCCTGTTAGCACTAATTATGCTCAGAATTCTCCAATATTGCGCCTACTTCGCAACTATAACAATAATTTCAACTCAGTCGACCCATTTCATAGCTCTAAGTGTACTTTTAAGAGACCCATCGCGTCAATTTTATCCCAAAAATAAAAGTACTATTTAGTCATTACACAAAACATAACTGCTTAATCTTAGATTACATTATATAGCATTGTATTCCTGTACTTTTATAATTAAAATTTTAACAATTGTGAACTCTTTAGAGCACATCCAGCTTATGCTGCGAAACACTGTATTTAGAAAATATTATGTGTAGTGCTCCTGAGGATGTCGGTTATTGGCCATATTAATTGTACTCAATTTAATATTAAGTATACAAATTGTAACGTTGCTGTTGATATCCCAAATAAAATAAAATAAATACTTCATCAACATTGTATGTTTAAATTTTTAATAGATCATTTCATATTTTCATTATATGTATATATTTTTATTATATGCATATCTGGCTCGGTAGCTGATTTGATGAATCTTATTTCCCAGACGAAGATGGGTGGTCAATATTCGGGCGCGGTTCCCGCCATCGTCCCTGACGAGGAGGACCTGCCGGGTTGGGTGCCCAAGAACTACATTGAAAAAGGTTAGTGTTATACTGACAGTAGTGTCAATATTATCCGGGCGTCAGTTGTAAATGTTGTTCTTATTGTGCATATATACGAATTCATCTATTAACAACTTAGTCATCACTGCCCTCAGACACACATTTACGAAGCTGTATTTTTAATCAATGTAACTCGAGGTTCTTTGGGATAACAGTTTTGAATAACTACATAAGTATGCATATAAAACGTATAACTTTACTGTTCCTAGTGGTGGCAATCTACGACTACTACGCGGACAAGGAGGACGAGCTGTCATTCCAAGAGAGTGCCGTCATCTACGTGCTGAAGAAGAACGACGACGGATGGTGGGAGGGCGTCATGGATGGTGTCACCGGACTATTTCCTGGAAACTATGTCGAACCTTGCGTTTAGTGATTATTGCATTAACATTTGTCGTTTAGAAATATTACCGCTCCATTTGAATAGTATATAAGTACCTGTTACTGATGATAGGAACGAATGGGCATAACAACATTTTATGCAATCTTTTCAACCTCCTGAACATTTTTTGAGAGGGGTCCAATTACTACCATCGATATGCTCTCATGTCTATAATAATGTCGTCGTGTATGATGACATTTAAGGATGTGTTCACATTGTAACGTCATGTACATTTTTAATCTCTATTATAGAGTTCAGTTAGTTTCTTAACATTATAACGTCCTAATAGGACTAGAAATAAAACGCAATATTTCTATGGGGAACTTTCAAACTAAAAATATACTTATATAGATGTCGCTGGTGTGTGTGTAGGGTGAATTCTGTCTGTTATATTTTAGTATACATATATTATTTGGGTAAGTAATTTAAATTTCAGCAACAAAACATATTGTCACCTTCAATACTGACTGCTTGTAGTTAGTCATTTCGTTAACAATAATACCCCTTAATACAGCTAGCGCCATCTGTTATAACAAAGACAAATAAGGGCACTGAAAATTCCCCTTTTTAAAATGATATATTTCGCTTCGATTGTTAGGCTATGTTTCTATTGAGTAAAATAATATCTAGTGCGCTAAGTATCAAATATTTATCGAGATATTAAAAGTAGTTATTCAATGTAAGTAATGTATATTTTTATTTAGGTTTTAGGTAATTCTTGTTGATAAATATCAAGAAGTCCGTACAGTTAAAGACTCTTCGAGCGCAACATTTCTGTTTTTTTTTTAAGTGGCTGGTTGTCAATCTTAACATATTGATGTAAGAGTTTGACATATTGATAATCTAGCCATTAAAAAAAATCGACCGGTCCTCGATCACGATCAGTTTACTTTCACTTTCATTCCAATGAAATATCTCTTTATTGAGGTGAAACATTCTTCCTTACCCTTCCCGGTCACTGAACTACTATAGCCCATTTCTCAATCAATTATTACAATTATCCTGTCCTTATATCGAGTGAGAATGTGCTTATATCGAGGTGTGTAGCAAAGTATTTCAAGTACCTATGTACTTTACACCATTATTTGACTGTAATGAAATTTATTATAGGCATGGCGTGAAAAGTACTCGAAACCGAGGTCATGTATGAATGTAGATGAAGCGAAAGGGGTATATGTCAGGACCGTGACAAATGGTGATCTGTTGTCTCTGTCTATCCCTCTGGGAGACTGGCGTGAAGTGTATGTATTATGTATAGGCATAAATTAATGAGTGAAAATGCGATGCCGCGGTTGCACATACAAGTTTTGCATGAACATCCCATTGGAGAGATGGATAGCTATTAATTGTATAACGTCGACTTCTTGAATCAATTCTTATTGATAAGTATGTAATAAATAAGTTAGTTTAGCTAGTTTTGTATAAAAGCCATTTATTTGCATTTTTATATGAATGTAATGTATCTGCCTACCCCGCCTTAGGTTTTAAAGGCGTGAGTGTATACATTTTGTATTTATGTCATTATTTTAATTGAATTAAGTAGGTAATAAATATTTTATGTGGACTTTATAATTTAAAATATGGGTACTGATAGCTTAGTAGATAGAGCATATTATGCTATTGGAGCAATTCACATATTATTATTGTGCTTATAATTTGCCGAAGTGGTTTCTTACCGTAATAGCCACAAATGCATGCCACCAACTAGAATGAGTATAATTTTAGTTGTTCAGAACTAATACTACTGGAATGTATCATGTAGATTTTGCCTTAAAAATAAAGAAAATGTAACAATGATGTACAATCGTAAAATATTCAGTATGAAATTTTAGGCAAACAAGCTATATCATCTAATTCATCGAAAATATAGTAGGTTTAAGTAAATATATTTTATAGTGTACCTACCTTATTACTCAATAAATAATTATAAACGTTATAAGTACCTATATTTTTTTCTCATATAGTATCCTAGTAGATGTAGCTACAGTTGGCCAAGAAATGGGTTTACAACCATAAGGTCTAAATTCACATGAATGTCATTAAACAAGATGGTTCATTTCATCTATGTCAAGTTATGAAAGCCTTACCATTGAACCCCTTTTTTTCCTATATTGAGGGATGCTCAATATAGAAAAAAAGATGTTACAGTTAGTTCCAAAGGAGTATGTAAACGAAATGTCTAGTAAAAATACTTGTAGGTACAAGTTCATCAATAAATTGTGGAACGCCTCCTGGTGGGCTTGGATGTGCAGGACTTCTAAAATAATATTTTTGACGCGTTAACACTGGTTAATATTATTATTCGGCCCTTGATAACCACTTGCAGGGGCGGTACGTCCATAGAAGCAAATAAGCTCTGCATACCCTGGCAAATTGACTAAAACAATTAGCGTAGTTTAGGTATCTATAACACATTTAGTCGTCACGTAGGTATGTACTGTAAATTAGGCAATTTATCAATAACAGACTTTCGGTTATTTAAAATGTGTATCGAAAACACAAATTCGCTCTAGACCAATCAAAACACTAATCTCTCATTAATCTATTCTTCCGCGTGTCAACGAAAACAAATTCGTGCAATGTTGCCTCATCGTTCCATCGATAGGTAACACAAATTTCGCCTCAACCAATCAAAACACAGTATTTAGCGCATCAACGAAAACAAATTCATGGGACGTTGCCGCTTCATTGCATCGTCTAGCCCGGGGAAGCTGCTAGACCTCAAGCTTCCTATTTTTTCTCTTTCTCTGTATACATCCCTTTCACCTCGGTCTATTAGCGCGGAGCGTTACTATGAAAAATATGGAGAAATTACGCCACAGCGTAAGCGCAGCTTCTTCCGCGTTTTTTCATACATTATTGGAATAATAAGGGCTAGAATGCTTTGACAGTGCGAAATTATGTGCGACAGAGAAAGAGTGTGTGTCGTGTGTGTGAGCGAGCGAGAGAGGTGCCGGCCATGTTGACATATTGCAAGTATTTGAGTATTGTTTATTTATATTGGAGTATGCATTGTTTTAGTTTTAGGTTATGTTATGTACGTTCATTCGCGCCTTTATTTTATAAAATAATTAAATTAGACAAAAATGGAGACTAAGGTGTGAAAGTGATGTGTGTAAAAGTGTTTGTTTACAAATGTGGGTCGATTCTCTGAACTAAATATGAGTGGAAAAGTGCAGAGTCGCGGACGAATTTCGCCGGGATTGTTTTTATTTGAACTTGGAGCAAACACAAGGTATTATGAGGTAGTTTCTTGTTTTTTTAGTGTATTTACTTAGTTAGGCAGAATAAGGTTATTATGTAGTGCTTTGGGAAGAGGAAGGCATCCACATTCCACAACGATCTGTTCAGTTCTGTTTCTGGCATACAGCGCCTGAATCAGCTGCTTAGCAAAATTTTGGGACGTAACGTAATTAGATATTAATTTTGCTAAACTAGTGATTGATGTTGTGATCTTCTATTGAAATATTTTGTAGTCTGGCACAAAATTGGTACCTACTTAATGTTATTTTAGTGTCGTATGTACCTACTCATAGGAGACAGCTTACCCTGATGAAAATTTCACGGCCCGCCACTGACCACTTGTATTTCTACCTTTTGTGTGCTTGTAACACCTATTTCATCCTTGCTATGGTATTGCATTGTCCATCAACAAGGCTCTGCACTTGAAATGGTTGAAAACTTTTTGTCATACTTACCCAGTGGTACAAAGGGACTTTACAAAATGGCTCCACGCCGTCCTGTCCTCTGCGACTGCTCGGGCATCAGACCAGCTCAGCCCTCGCGCTCTCAGCTCGCCGTCGACGGTGCGCCGCCACGTGTGCCCGGGGCGTCCAGGCCTGCGACGACCTGCCACAGGCTGCCATTGGAAATTTAGTCGTATTATGTGTAAAAACACATGCCTAGATACCAAAAAAATAAGTGGTTTAACATCAGTGGGGCCTATGACATTGGATACTTCACCTAACCATACTCCATAGAGATCCTGAAATTTTGTCATCATAACAAAATTGATCATGTGACACCTGAAGGTAAACTGTTTAGTCAGTGTGTTGCCAGTGATAACTCACGGATTTGTGATGTGACCACTGACTATGGGCCTCATAAGAAAGCTCCATGATCAAGCTATGTTCGACATATCCAGTCGGTTGCAGAGCTGAAATGGCAGTGGGTAGGACTCATAGCTCTAAGAGTGACGGCCATGAATGCGAAAGCGCCGCGTATGTAGGCTTCTAACAAGATGGTCTGATGATCTTGTCTTGGGAGGTGTATGTCCAGTAGTAGGCCGACATGATGACTAAAACAAATAAGAACTTTTCATAAAGCTTCCCAGAAAAAGGAATTTTAGTGATGTCTCTTTTCAACACATGTGTCATAGGACTTGGCGAGCAGCAAGTAGTAATTTGGTAGTCTTATGTTTTAGTCGACAGCGTATAAATCCTCAAATGATGTGACCAGTCTTCTGTCATGCGCATATCAATAAACCCGATATCAGTGGCGTCATATAGCTGATGTCGTGGCACGCACAACAGATGATTCATGGATTGAGGTATTGCAGAGCATTTAGATCGACCAAATAACCCATCGCTTATCAGGTTTTCTTTACATCTGCCGACCTGAATCCGAAGCCTGTTAAGAGATTTCAAGTTACGCTAAAGTGTTGCCTGTTGGTAACTTCTTAGCAGCAGGTGAAAAAAAACATAGGTAGATGAGAAAGCTATTTCGACCCTTGAGGTGCTCACCGAAATAGATTTCTCATACTAAACTCAGCAGCTATGCACCTACTGATACACCAGCTGGTGGAGAATAACTAGTGGGTACAGCATCTATATAGGCCGTGGTCGGTTTAAGGCATATAATTATTAATCTTTAATTATATCTTCTTGTAAGGAACGGCTATTTCCTACTATTACTACCTATCACCAATTCTCAAAATGCAAAACATGGAAAATTCAAGAAGTTACCTGCTTCTTAAAATCGTAAATTTTGGCGGGTGTATCCCACTATTTCTATTGCTATGGTTACGCTTAGCAAATTGCAATGGAAATGGTGGGATACACCCATTTTGGCAAGTAGCAGACTTAGAATGTCACTGCTACGCTTTTGCATTCTATCACATTGATTGATGGGAATCAGGCGTCTATAGGAAACGCTCAATGCTAGAATATCAGTACAGTGGTATTAATAATAATCATTTAGCTAAGATATTGTTTCCCCAGAATAAAGTAAAACAACAATCTGTAGATAGGTACTTTATTAAAATTTATCGACTAAAGTCGAAGGTCCTAAATTAACTACATACTTTAAAAAAGTCAGTGGTCTAGTACACCTATAAATTCATCAAACTATAGATATTTATAGATGGTAATTTAATACTAAACATCTCAGAAAAAAAATCTACTTTTACTAGCATGTGAAATTCCTAATATTTAATAACATTTAATAAAGCAAGTTTCTAAATACTTAAGTATACCAATCCAAACATTTTTCACCAGGTATGAGATTCCAACATGTACCTATGTGGAAATACATGTACAAAATGGACATTGCATTATGAACATTGAATAATTTCATTTTTCTTTCTAGACAAGTATGTTTATACTGCTTGGTAGGTACATTATAAAACTGTAAAACAGAATGTTTGGCTTTGATTTTTATTTCAGCAATAAATATTAATAGAAGTTCATGTAGTTCACTACATTTTTATACATCTCCTTAATTATAACTTGTAAATTTTTGCTTCATTGATGTAAAACTATCAAGAGCATACAACAGTCTGCTTAAGCAGTAATTAGTATATCCCAGTTAATCTCATTATTGTACACTTCTTCTTCAAGCCAAGCTTCATAATTATTTTTGAAATCATCATCCAGTTCAATATTGCTTTCAAGAATATTATTAATGTCTGTTTCAAGTGGTGTCAAGTCAAGCTCTTGCTCAATGCTCGTCCCATAACGTCTGGCATTAAACCTGTCAACATTAACCCGCAAAGCACACTCTTCATCTTGGAAGTCCCATGGCCTTGCGTCTACATCATTGCCAAAAGCCCAGTCATCATTAAGCCTATGTCGCACTTTTGAATAAATTGCGCTAATCATCTTCATATTTGTTTTGCGCCACTGTCGTCCCAAGTATTTTGTCTGCATTTTAAGCAATTTTAACACATAAAATTGCATTAAAGCATGTCGAACCTTCAAAGTCCTCTTCAAAATAGGAGCACTTTTGAAGACTACCAGCATCATTATCCTGGCATTCTTCCATTTTGTTAGTTTATTTAATATTCTCAACAGGTTGATGCATGAGAAAACATTTCTCCATGAATATGGAACTGTAGAATCTCCAATCTCTGCACATTCCTTGGTAAATTCTGGTTGTTCTCCAATAACACAAGCTGGAAAATCAAACATTGGTATTGTGTTCTGGGCACCAACATATGATAAGATGTTCTGATTAAAGAACTTCAACACAAGTGGCATACAGTTTGCATATACCAGATGTTGAGACATAAATTCAAACTGATAAATGTGGTTTAACTTGAAATGCTTCAGTAACAACAAAAGTATTGCTGTCACAGCTTTAACAATTATTTCCTTGTGTCTGTTCACATCTATGCCAAGTTTCAATGACTGCCTTACAGTCATCGGCATTACTTCTGGAAGCAAGTCAGCCATGATATTAATTGAATATGTTTTAGCAGTTGATGTTGGTGCTGCAGCTAGAAGTATTTTTAAGAGTGCAATCATGTACTGTGGCAGATTTGGGAACATTGCTTTGTACAGAATTTCAGCTTCAGTTTCCTCAACTTCATTTTCTCCTTTAGTAAGTGGACTTCTAGCTATTTCCATCTCCCTTTCAATCTGAAGCTCTGACAAACTAGTATACATGTGTTTCTTTAAAATGTCAATTCCTT